>CAUYRH010004945.1:0-59585 GCA_963574655.1 Perodicticus potto
AAGCCTGTAACCTAAGTCAAAAGTTGGCAGACTTGAAAATTACTAAATATAGAATATAAATGTTTTCATATAGTGATTAAAAGGCCATGAAGGCTATGTTAAATAGTTCAATGAAAATATTTCAGATTGTATATAAAGTCATGACATTGTGCCCCATGATTGCACCAATGTACACAATTATGATTTAATAAAAATTAAAAAAAAAAGTAAGATCCTTAAAACTGTTTTTCTTTTATTTATTGTTGGGGATTCATTGAAGGTACAAGAAACCAGGTTATGCTAATTGAATTTGTTAGGTAAAGTCCCTCTTACAATTGTCTCTTGCCCCCAAGAAGTGTGTTACACACCAAGACCCCAGCCCCTCACTCCTTCCCTCTCTGCCCTTCCTTTCCCCCACCACTCCCTCCTTCTTTCTCTCTCTGCTCTCCCCATCCCCCACTACCACCATACACCATGTACTAGGTCATTAATTGAGAACATAGGATTCATGCTTCTCCATTCTTGTAATGCTTTACTAAGAATAATGGGTTCCACTTCCATCCAGGTTAATACAAAGGATATAAAGTCTCCATTTTTTTGATGGCTGAATAGTATCCCATGGTATACATAGCCCACAGCTTGTTAATCCATTCCTGGGTTGCTGGGCATTTAGGCTGTTTCCAAATTTTGGTGATTATAAATTGAGCTGTGATAAACAGTCTAGTGCAACTGTCCTTATAGTAAAAGGATTTTTTTCCTTCCGGGTAGATGCCCAGTAATGGGATTGCAAGATCAAATGGGAGGCTGAGTTTGAGTTCTTTGAGGGTTCTCCATAATTCCTTCCAGAACGGTTGTATTGGTTTCTAGTCCCACCAGAAGTGTAAAAGTGTTCCTTTCTCTCCTTTTTTTCAATAAATAATATAAATATTTATGGGTAAATATAATGAGAAATGATGCAAATAAATAATACTTTTTGTAGGGTTTGCCACCATCCATGACGAACATAGGTAATATAATGAGAAAAGCAAAATCTGTTTTAAAAAATCTTTAATGCATATTTTAGTATGTTTAATATGCTAGAAATGTTTTTATCATGGTTAAAGATAAGAGCAATTGATAGGAAGGCCAAGAATAATGAAGGGACAGAGTCAGAAATGTTTTCAGTGGTAATTTTATAGTTCCCATTTCAAGAGAAGTTGACATAAATTTATTCTAGGAAAAGAAATTACTTCTTTTGGTTCTGAAATTGTTATTTAACAAATCTCTATTTACCTCATTTTTTATTTGTGTCCTTCATAAAAATATGAGATATAACACTTTTACTAATACTTTGAAACACTCACATAAAAAGCACTAATAAACAGTAATTAAGAGAACTGCATCATTTGCTTTTACGGTAGCCATAGGCAATTGAGTGTATTCTTTGCAGGAGACAGGGCTGTGCTCAGTTAAAAAGCAAAATCATTATAAGACTGATTGGTCTCAACACGTTCTAAGCAGAAATTTAATATTTTTTATTTTCATTCAAGAATTCAGCATTCTCAAAAACACATTAAGTTCAACATATTCAGCCATTTTAAAGTTACCCGAAAGGGAAAGAAAATGTACTTTCTTTGTTAGAGAAAAGAATTGTAGAAAGTTTATACACAATTTGAAAACAGCTTACATTTATACCTTTGAGCTCTGCAACTGTTGATTATTCAGTAGAGAACAAATGCTTAGCTAAATCTGAAAGCCAGAAAAAAATCCTATTATGGAGTGTTTTCCTTTTCCAAGGCTTACTTATCATTGTATTTTTGAAATTTATTTAAAATCTTAAGATACGACCCAAGTGCCCAGACAAAGAAAGGATTTCAAATGATCCTCAGAAGACAATTTCATCGTCAATCTTCAGGCCAAATAGAATTATAGGGGGCAGAGAAGGCCTCTGTGGTGAGACTGTAACATCCAGCGGCAGTATTCCTCATTCATCCTTCCTCCGGCCCGGGAGAGTGAAAATGGAAGCCGTCTTGGCCACTTACAATGAACAGCTTTACTTTTTTTGGCCAAATCTCTTGCAGGCATCCTCAAACTTTTTAAAACAGCGGGCCAATTCACTGTCCCTCAGACCTTTGGAGAGCTGGACTATAGTTTTAAAAAAAAACTATGAACAAATTCCTATGGACACTGCACATATCTTATTTTGAAGTAAAAAACAAAATGGGAACAAATACAATTCACACCGAAGCATGTGGCCTGCGGGCCGTAGTTTGAGGACCCCTGCTTAGGGGTTCTTAGACTGGGAAAAGGAAGAAGTCGCCATTGGTCAATTACCCTAAAATAACAAAGTATCTTTAGGGTCTCATCTTCGATTCAAGATTAACCCTATACTTTTTAAAGATTAACCCCTCAACCTTACATTTGGAATCAGAATTTGTCCTTGGGGAACGTTCTCTGGGTGAGAACATATGGATGCCCAAAGCCTGTCCCCTAAATCCCCCTCCCCACTACAACCTCCCTCACATACATACATGAAACTGGCTTTTCAAGCTCACACGTGATTACCCAGTTGATTATCCCAGGTTACAATAACATCCTTCTTCAAAACAATTACCTTCTAGCCATCCCTGACAGAATCCACCCAGGGAAGAGGCATCTAAGTTCTAGATGTAGATTAGAACAATGCAATTTCCATTAGGCAGGAAATCCCAAGGTCCTGGGCATCCAGAGCACGGTTTATTGAGGGATATGGAGGGACAGGCACACAGGGTCCCGGAGACCAACCTATCCTGTGCCTGTGGTTGAGTTGTTCTAACCCTCTCTGGTTCTGAGTCTGCGTCTCTGTGTCCGCATATGTAAATGTACCAATAAGTTAAAATGAGCTGATTTAAATGGGAAAAATATTTGTTTTGTCATTTGGTCTTCTTTAGAGAGGCAATCAGAGTTCTCCAGATATGCATGCCAGAAATCTTACAAAAGTTGTCAGGAAATCTATAAAATGGACAATAACTGATTTAAATTTAGGAACTAGAAACTGTTAGACTCTTTTTGCTAGCAACTGTTCTCTATTTTTCCATCTGAGGACCATGACTGGCACTCAACCCCGCCTCCTAGTCAGTGAACGTGATTCGCACCACATACAGCAAAAGACACCCATTAATTCCTCCTTGGACAGAGCTGATACGGGAGCCCAGTGTGTGAGCTTAGTGGGAAGAAGATTATCAGGGATTGTTTGGGCCACTAAGCTCTGATCTCCTCAGGTCTCCGCAGAAGTCACAGAGTTCATTCTGGCTGGAGTCAATCCTTCTACTATATGAGTGGTAGCTAGTGTACAGAAAAAGCTAAAGATAAAATCAACCGTTGAAATAATTGTTAAGAGGCAGTCTGGTGCCAGAGAAGCAATGAACTAGTAAATGAGTTATTTTTTTAAGTGAAAACTATGGAAATGAAATTGCTTTAAAAAGCTTTTGCTTTGTTGTGAACACTTCGATGCAATTTCAAAACTAAATTTTTAGTGTGTCTTTTAAATCAATATGAACAAACATTAGTGTCTCTCTTTGTGATTGTACCAGCCACTGAAATAATATCTGAAATGACCCTTTGGTATATTTTCTCCAGGGCTTGACTCTGTCAAGCTAGTTTATCAGCATAAATATCTATTAATGAAACTTCATAAGATTTAAGATAAATTCTGGAGCTGAACATTCACATACTTACTGTATTTTCCATTTACAGCATCATAATAGTGTTGAAAAGACCTTTAAAAAACCACAACTGTATCTATTAATGTCTTAGCTACTGTAATCCATAGGAATGGCATCACTCACCAATAGATTTTAAAATATGCCTCTGTTTGATCATTTTTATATGCTCTAGGAAAAGCTAAAACCTAATATTTAATTTTGCACATCCCCTCTGACCCTGATGAGGAACTCGGAATATTTGCTTTCATTGTACGCATCAATTAAAAAGGTTCCAGTCACATCAGCTACACTTACTCAGCAACATCAAAGGCCTCATGCTAAGAACGTGGCTGCCTTAAATCCTTCCTTACGGCTAAAGTGAATGTTTAACGGTAAAGTGGCCTCTTGTGAATATCTTTCTTGTCACTCCCCTCTCTTAACTTTTGTAGCCTATTTGTGTAAGTATAAGAGTAATTTGATCTTTCAACCAAAAGAGACATAGTTGATTTAGTGAGAGGATATTAAATGCGTCTATGACTGTTAGGATTGCTAATGATTACGAGTGAAGTTCTTCTAAAATCTGGACACTTCAGAAATACTTTAAATTTGGAGGCTATTTACCATTGGTATTTTTATACATTTTTGATTAATTCCTCTTAAAATTTTGAACTTTCTGAGCCAATTTTGTTTTTTCATATGCATGCATGCATTTTAAAACTCAGACTCGACTAAAAACGTGAATAGGCAAACAAAAGCAAACTCTAGTTCCCTAAAACCACTAGCTTTTCCCATTTTGCACCCAGAAGCAGCCATTTCAAGTCATTAATATATCTTGACCTTTCTGGCTTGGTGGACGTAGCTTAGTGGTTAGGGCACCGGCCACATGCATCCAGCATTGCTGGCAGGTTCGAACCCAGCCCAGGACTAAACTACAATGACAACTGCAACAACAAAGTAGCCAGGCGTTGTGGTGGGCACCTGTAGTCCCAGCTACTTGGGAGGCTGAGGCGAGAGAATCGCGTAAGCCCAAGAGTTTGAGGCTGCTTCTGGGTGCAAAATGGGAAAGCTAGTGGTTTTAGGAAACTAGAGTTTTGCTTTCGTTTGCCTATTCACGTTTTTAGTCGAGTCTGAGTTTTAAAATGCATGCGTACTGATGAAAAAATAAAATTGGCTCAGAAAGTTCAAAATTCTAAGAGGAATTAATCAAAAATGTATAAAAACACCAATGGTAAATAGCCTCCACATTTAAAGTATTTCTGAAGTGTCCAGACCAGTTCTTGGTTTACACACCTTTTTAAAGAAATACATCCTCTGATCCTAGAAAGCGTATACTCATAAATTTTATTAAATTGCATGACTGAAACTTTTAATACATTCTCACACTTGTCTGGAAATGTGATTAAAAACTATTCTCCCAGGCTGGTGCCTGTGGCTCAGTGAGTAGGGCTGCCAGCCCCATATACCAGAGGTGGCCGGTTCAAACCCAGCCCCAGCCAAAAGCTGCAAAAGAAAAAAACAACAACACTATTTTCCTCCAGGATTTTGAAAACTTTTCTGCCCTTGCTTCCAAATTTCCATAAAGGTGTTTCTGACACAATCCCAGAGAACATATCTGGCACCATTTATTTCTGGAAGCTTTTTTAGTTCTTACCTTTATTCTTTAGTGGTATTAAATTCCTCAATGCTGTTTTAAATTTGGAGACTCATGTCTCTCCGATTTGGGTTATTTTCTCTATTACACTAATGACAGTTTCTTATTGCCATTTTCTCTGCTGTCTTCTTCTGGGACTCCCGTCGCTTGGATTTTGGGACCTCCTGAGTTGATGCCCCCGGTTTCCCAGCTTCCCTTCATATCCACGTACTTCATCGCCATCTTCCTGTTCTACTTTATGGGAGATCGTCCCTACTTTTTCCCCCAACGTATTTCCAACAAATAGCTAAAAATAGAAACTCTGTGATACACAGAGACTCCCACCCTTTTCGAGGTTGTGCTGGTGCTCAGCTATTTATCTGGATATTCCTGGGAGATCCCAAATATCTGCAGTTAAATGTCTTTTCTCCAGCATGGATCTGTTTACCCCCAGAAGGATCTTTCAGCATCCACCATGTGTCTGGAGTAGGGCGAGGGGCGGGTAACCTCACCATTCAGTACGCTTACTTCTCTTTAGATCTTTATTTTCTTTGAAGTGGCTTACCTCTTCTTTTTTTTTTTTTTTAATTTTTTTTGTATTAAATCATAGCTTTGTACATTAATGCAATCATGGGGTACAGTATGTTGGTTTCATATACAACCTGAGATATTTTCAACAAACTGGTTAACACGGCCTTCATGGCATTTTCTTGGTTATTGTGTAAAGACCTTTATATTCTGCATTCAGTAAGTTTCACATGTATCCTTGTTAGATGCACCGTAAGTGTGGTCCCATCAATTACCCTCCCTCCACCCATCCTCCCTCTTCCCTCCTCCCAACCTTTCCTCTCCCCTCCCCCCCTTACCCCTTTCCTCATACTCTTGTGCTATAGTTGGGTTATAGCCTTCATATGAAAGGTATAAATTAGTCTCATAGTAGGGCTGAGTACATTGGATACCTTTTCTTCCATTCTTGAGATGCTTTGCTAAGAAGAATATGTTCCAGTCATACACACTATTTTAAATTGTACATAAATTTTATGGCCACCCTATATATTTTGGGGGCTGTGAGGCAAGAGATAGGAGTTACCCATCAACCTACTCTATCTCCACAAGGAAGTAAAACAGAAGATAAGAAGAAAGCATCAATGGAATTCGTGTTTCTGGTTAGTTGAAGTCTAGATTTAAAAATGTTTACTATGTATTCTCTGAGATCAAATCAGAGTGAGTGAAAAAAAAAAAAAGAAGAAAGCACAGTCACCGTCAAGAAGGCAGGGCAAAAGCAACTCCCTTTGGCTCTGAAGTGCTGAAGGTTGAATATGGCACAAATCCATGAGAATTTCTTCAGTGCTCTTTTTTTTTTTTTTTACATTTTTGGTAGTAAAAAAGCTAATTCTACAAAACCTTTAAATCATTAGGAAGTTAAATTGTCATGCTGACCCCGTTCATGTCAAGCCTGGATGAATAAAAATAAGTACAGCTTTTGTAATTTGGGGGCACTTTGGAGGCACTTTTAAGGTATTCAGAAAAATGGACTTACCTGGAACGTCTCCATTCTCAGTGACTCTGGATAAATGATGTGTGGCTGTAACTTTCTTCATGGTTAAATTATAAGATAGTATGTATTACAACATGATTGAATATATGCCATTTCAAACCAAGGCCAAGATAAATGACCCATATTTCAAGTTAAGCTTTTTACATTTGAAAAGAAGACAACAACCTTGGACCATTACTAAATCCCAGAGCTGAAAGACTGATGTATCCCATGTTCTAAATATCACTGAGTTGAAGGTAATGACATTTGTTATATACTATGATACTTGAGAACATATGTGAGCTTTGTAAATGGACTCCATGGTTCAGTACTATTAAGTTCTGATACATCAGTTGATGCATCGCATCATCAACCTGCCAGGAAGCCTTTGGAGAGCCATTTGTCCCCGGATCCAAATCACGTATGTACCCTGACTGTTAAAAAATATTTTGTTAGACTGAATGACTGAGCTATCTTTGATGGGCTTGCAAATGAATTATGACAATTGTTGACCCCTTCGGGCCCTGAGGCAGTATTGCCAAAAGAAAAAAAAATCTGCTCTTTCTAGTTGCTGATGTTATGCAGAACAAATGTTTCATTCTTTCTGTTAGGAGTCTTAGTCAAGGTTCAAGTTTCTTGCCTTCTTTCATATTGAAGCTTAACACTTTGTAGATGCCATGTAGCCCATATGTTGTTTGAAGAGACATGTATTCAAAGTTGGGGTATGCTGTTACTTTCTGCATCACAAGGAAGTTTAGATTTAGTAGAAAGACAGTGGATGTTAAAGTTCTATTTGCCTGGATTGAAATTCTAGCATTATCATTAATAGGCTCCAAATCTTTTCTAGTGGGCTAATGCCCACCTATGGGATTGCAGTAAAGGTTAATGATGAATGTTAAGTGCCTGACATATTGTAAGCACTCATAAAAAGATGGCTTTTGTTATCATTACCTGACAACAACAGGCTTCCTCTAAAATTGCTAACTAAAGATTTACAAGGACAATTATACCAAGTCCAAGCTTGTATAAAACAATAGGAAGCAGGGAGTGGGTGGGCCTGTGACCAACTGAATAATACATACATACCTAGAGGCATTCAAAAGCAAAACAGCTACACAATCACTAATCACAATAATAACAACAAACTCACAGTGCAACCAGACCAAACCTGTCTACCATTGGTCTCTAAACATTCAAGCTCCTTCCAGTAATGTATTGAAGAACAGTCAGAGGCTGGGCACCATGGCTCTAGCACTTTGGGAGACCAATGCAGGAAGAGCAAGAGCAAGACCTCAACCTTGTCTCTACTAAAAATAAAAATAAACCAGCAGTCCCAACTACTCAGGAGGCTGAGGCAGGAGGATCACTTAAATCCAGGAGTTTGAGGGTGCTGTGAGCTATCACACCACAGCACTCAAGGTCTGGGCAACAGTGTGAGACTCTTGTCTCAAGCAAAAGAAAAAAAAAAAAAAAGGAATGATCAGTCATTAGAAATTGATTTGCCTCTGGGCAAGTTTATTTCCCAGACATGCAAAAGACTTTTTCTTTTACACACATGGTTTCTAAATTCATTTTAAGGTTCCCCTCAGTTCTTCCACCCCCACAACATATTTGAGCCTACCCATCCCATCTTTGTTTTACTGTTCCCCTGATACCTCAGAGAACTTGAACACTCCTGTAGACATAAGAAGTTTAATCAGTTTTTCTGTCTGACTCTCTGAATTCCCAGAAAGCCCAACAGAAATAGAACAGAAAGGAAACACAAGAGTATGTTTCATTTCCCTCAGGGTTTTGCCACATTGCTATAAATTTCTTCAAGTCAGGGGTCCTCAAAATGATGTAAACAGCAATGACTTCTCTAAGACAATGACAATTTTTAGTTTTGTTATGTTTCTTTATATTTGTTATTCCTCTACATTGTATTCCAGGAAAGTTTTGAAAAGTTCAT
Organism: Perodicticus potto; assembly: GCA_963574655.1. Taxonomy (NCBI): domain Eukaryota; kingdom Metazoa; phylum Chordata; class Mammalia; order Primates; family Lorisidae; genus Perodicticus; species Perodicticus potto. Next base: position 8,757 of record CAUYRH010004945.1, read on the forward strand.
CCCATGGATAAAGTACAAATATTTTACCCATGGAAGCAAAATTCTTTACCTGGATTCCAGAGTTTTGTCAAAGAAGTTTTTCCCCCAATGCTATCTGGAAGTTTACTTTCTTACAAGAGATAGGTTTTCTGAAAATTTTCCATTGGCAGTGGTTCAATGCCATAATTACTTTCAATTAAACCCTCAAGTATTTCCCTTTCTTTCTGTTATCACCACAAACAATTCCTTCCTCTGAGTGTTAGATTCTTTCTAAACTTAGGGAGCTTCCAGAAGCAGCTTACGAAACCACAGAGGGCCAAAATTCAAACGTTAAGTTTGAATAAGTTTGATAAGTTCAATACAGACTTCATGGACTCCTAGCATTCACCCCAATGTGGTGGGACACAGTGAAGGCCAAGGTGTTAATGGAGAAAGAGTGGCTTAAGGGTAAAGATTGTGGGGGACAGAGACATTCTGTTTTCCAAATTTTAGTGCTGCTAAGGAAGTTTAGGCATTAGCCATTTGGTTGAGAACCAATGTGAAGAAAATAAAAGAGAAGAAAAAAGAAGAAAAGAAAAGAGAAGGAAAACAGAAGAAAAGAAAAAAGAAGAAAAAAAAGTAGAAAAGAAAAGACATTATTAGCCAAAAGTTTATCTCAGGATAAAACCTTGATCAGATCAAGTATTCGAGAGAAATGACTCACCAAGCAAAGCTACTGTGCTGATGCTTTAGGTTGGAAATGTTTGTACTTTCCCAGAATGTGCTTCACCTCCAAATATGTTCCTAACAGCACAATTTTATAATTTGTCACATGTGGACACGTCTACAGCTGGGACTTCTTTAATTCTATTTGATTTCTTTCAAACCATGTTTCCACAAAGTCCTTAGGATTCCCTGGGGGTGACCTCACTAAGGGAGGCTTTCGGGGCTGGCAGGAGAGCAGCAGGAGCTTAGTCTCTCTTCCTCCCCGACTCTCCTCCCCACCTCAAGGAGAACCCTCCCGTTCTAATGAAAACACACGATGTGTAGCTAAAGAACAAAAGCCTCTGCTCAACCAAAGCCTGAAGCTGAGAACTTAGGCCTAAACTTCCCGGGTCAGGAACACTTAAAAAGGCAGCACTGGTTCATTTCCCCAATGAGATCCAAGTTTGCTTCTTTGTCTTCCTTCCTTTTGATAATTGCTTTCCCTTGTCTAGACCAGAAGAGATCAGATGTGACTCTCAGATGTGCTTTCAATCATTTCCTGCGCTCACCTCTCAGTCCCTGACCACGCATTGCTTTTAGACTTTGCCTTTTTTCTTTTGAGTTTGCACCACAGTGGCCTTTTGGTTGAGTCGGATTGCTGATGATCTGAAGATCTTCTCCAGTGCCCCTCATTTGGGTATTAAATGGATTTACAGGTGAGTCTCTTCAGTTATGCCCTGGAAAGGAGAAAAAGGTTTTGTAATCTATTTAGAAACCACACAATTTAAAGTAATTCTAGTTTCCTTTTTCCTCACCTTACACATATAATCCATTAAGCTGTTTTATAGAGGCTAAATATGATAGGGCAGTGGCACTAAGGTATTTCTTTTTCTATTTCCTTTTTTTTTTTAATTAAATCATAGCTGTGTACATTAAATCATGGGGTACAATGTGCTGGTTTCATATACAATTTGAAATATTTTCATCAAACAGGTTAACATAGCCTTCACGGCATTTTCTTAGTTATTGCATTAAGACATTTATATTCTACACCTAGTAAATTTCACGTGTACCCTTGCAAGATGCACCATAGGTGTGGTCCCACCAACTACCCTCCCTCCATGGTATTTCTTAACCTGTTATCAATATTGAAATATTTTAACAGGAATGAGCACCGAAACTTTATCGCCCTCTGTAGAGTGCCGTGGCGTCACACAGCTCACAGCAACCTCCAACTCCTGGGCTTAGGCGATTCTCTTGCCTCAGCCTCGTGAGTAGTTGGGACTACATGCGCCAGCCACAATGCCCGGCTAGCTTTCTGTTTTTGCATTTCGGGACAAGGCCGGGTTTGAACCCACCACCTTCAGCATATGGGGCCAGCGCCCTACTTGACGAGCCACAGGCGCCGCCCAAATTCCGATTCTCTTTGTATAACATTTGCACAGTAGAGAATGAATTGAGCACATGATTTTTCATTTCTGGGAGTACTAGACCTAGTACTGCATGAACTATAACAGCGAGAACTAATCTATCTAGCTGCTAGAAACGAGATGTCACTTAGAGGAACTCGTTCTTGCCAGCATAGTCCTTCACAGAATTCTTCATCAAAAAGCGGAGGAGAAAGTCATTCTTGTTTCGGTTGCATTAAATCATAGCACAGCTGGTTCTTTCCACGTGTTCTGACTTAGTTCCTGCACATGGAGTGTACTGAGGCTTGCGTTTTTCACAGATAACTTGTTTGATTTCATTTTTTACATGGAAGGGGTGATTTTTTATAAAAGAAAGGTAGGACGAGAGCAAGAGAAATATTTCTTCAGGAGGACATTTTTCTAATTTTTTTTTCTTCTAACACGCTTGCTATTTCAGGGCTGGTATCTTAGTTGCTGTGGGCTTGGGGGATGGTATCACAGGATGTGTGTGTGTGTGTGTGTGTGTGTGCGTGCACACACCTGTAAATACCAGATTAGTTACATTCAGTCTTGTTATTGGATGAATTATTTTTCTGCTGAATTGAGATTACAGACTTTTAGATGAATTAAGATGACAAATCATATGAGTAATAATAAGGCACTTTAATATAGTAGGTGACTCAAGGCCAGATGTGGTGGCTCATATCTATAATCCTAGCACTTTGGGAGGCCAAAGTTGGAGGATCACTAAGGCCAGGATTTCAAGACCAGCCTGAGCAACATAGTGACACCCCATCTTTATAAAAAACAGAAACATTAGCTGGGTGTGGTGCACACACATATAGTCCTAGCTAGGCAGCAGGCTGGGGCAGGAAGATTGCTTGAGCCTAGGAGTTTGAGGCTGCATGAGCTATGATGTTGCCATTACATTCTAGACCAAAGAACAGAGAGAGCATAACCCTGTTTCTAAAAAAAAAAAAAAAAAAGTAACTGAAAAGCCTGAGTTCTGTTTAGTTTTAACACAACCATTTTTATGCATAAATTATTATGTACACTCCTTTTTAAAATAGTCAATAACATTGATCTGGAATTTCAGGTTCTTGGTCTCGGTGATTGGAAAAAGGAATCAATGGACTACAGGAGTAGTGGCAAGTCAGGATTTATCTACAATAACTACAAGAAAAACCAAACCTCCAGGCAGAGAGGACCCAGGAGGGGAACAAGCTCTCCTGTTCCCTCTCCGAGGGCCAGCCAAGGTCTGCTTGGCAGGGAACAAGCTCTCCTGCCCCTCCTCAGTTCCAGCCAGGGTCTGCATCTGAGCTCTCTGCTCAGGGGTTTATATAGTCCCCTGCTGGAACTTCTTAGGGTGTGGGTCTTCATTAGTTCCAGCCAACTATCCAATGAAGACCCAGGCCCTGTAAACTGACATGACATTGGCCAGTCAGATGTGCACTAGGAGGAGACAGCAAGGCACCATCCATGAAATGTACTAGCCAGAAGAGCACGAGAAAGAGACAGCAAGGCCCCAGTGTCTCCCCCGCAGGTGTTCCGCCCTTCTAGCAAGCTGGTTCCTCCGTGCGCCACAGCATCAGCACTGCCAGGGCCAAGGGGGCAGGTCGTAGGGCCACCTTGTCCTGCATCAACATCATTACTTTTTCTAGTAGGAATTCATTTTTTAAATAATATATTTATTTACAGGATGCTGAACATAAAGAACAAGCTTATTTTCAATATGTTAGTTTCAAATGTATTTATTCAAAATAATTAAATTTCGAAAGAAACAGGGTAATAACACATACTATCATCTGTGCTTTGTGAAACTAAAACTATCTGTGGACATGTTCGGATTGTCTACCAATATTTCTTTCTGTAATCAAACACACGGTCACATGTAAGAAAAGTGACGTCTCTCTGTTGAGTATCCCCTAAGGATTCACTGTCCATCATATTGGGATCTTCCCAGATAAATGAGGTTTCCCTTTAATCTACCAAGAATTTTTTAATGTTTCTTTAAAATTGTACCACGTAGGTCCCTCTTTGAAACATAATTTAATCTCCATGGTATACTTATGTAACTCACAAGAGTACATTAAATATATTTAAAAGATTCAAGCCATGTAAGTCAGCTGAGGCTTCTGAAGTTATTTAGCCTTGGAGTTTATCATTGTGCACAAGGGCCTCTTGTGCATAATTTGAGGAGGAGGTAGAGGAAGCAGGTCTGTATACTGTTATATGCTGTATAACAAATCCGTCCCTGTTATATTTTGCTGCCACTGGTCATTACTTACTTCTAATAGCTCCCATCACCTTCCTGGTGCCTCACTTCTTCCCTTGGCACCTCTCTTAGTTCATTTTGTGCTGCTGTAATAGAATACCTGAGAACAGATAATTCATAAAGAGCAGAAATTTATTGGCTCACGGTTCTGAAGGTCAGAAGTCCAAGATCAAGGTGTTGACATCTGCCTTCTTGCCCATCAGCACATGGAGGAAGCATAGAACGAGGGAGAGAGAGAGAAAGCGAGAGAGAGAGAGCAGGAGGGGTCTGAAGTCCCCCTTTTGTAACAGCCCAAATCCCACCCATGACTGTGCAGTCCCCATAATCATCTAAGCACCTCTTAATATCCCTGCCCCTTAATATGGTTACAATGGCAATTAAATTTCAGCAGGACTTTTGGAGAAGCAAACAATTCATAGCACAGCAGTGCAGAACTGCCTGAGAAACCAGAGAGCTGAGGTTATTAATGTTCTGGGCAAGTGATAGGAGTTAGTTGGGCGTGATGGAGACCGCCGACTTGCCCTGTGAGTAAACAGCTTACTCGTGAAGAGAAGGGTATCGTGGGATTTCAGACCCATGCCAATTGAGAGTCCTCCTTTTTTCCTTCCCTCCCATGTCTTAATTGAGTCGAGTTCACTGAAATGGCCAAATAGTCAATCTCTATTAAAAATACTCCACTGTACCTTTGAAGGGATATTGCTTCAGGATGGAGAGTAAAAAGGAAATAAGACTTTCCTAAATTAAAGGAAGTTTTGCATGGTACTTTAAACAGAAGTAGCTTTTTTTTTTCTTATAGTTTTTTGGCTGGGGGCGGGTTTGAACCTGCCACTTCCGGTATATGGGGCTGGTGCCCTACTGCTTTGAGCCGCAGGCACCGCCCTAAACAGAAGTAGTTTTTAAACTTGCTTTAATGGCAAGAAATTGAAGCAGAGTTGTGTCCCAACCATTCAACATCTCTTTTCCCCACAAACATTAAAAATCTCTCCAGAGCCCAGACCTTGTTACCTCCTTATACCAAAACAAGATGCTTGCTGATTTTTAAAACCTACTGAAATACTGTCAGATTTTTTTTGTCCATACTAAATGTGTAAAAGCAGGACAATAGTAAAGAAAGACATTAGTAGCTCTAATAAGAGACAATCTTCAGTATTGTCTTTCCTTATGAAGGGAAACCAAACTTCTCCCATATTCCAGAATTCTGAAGTAGATTTGTTTGTTTTTTTTAATCTTGACAGATATGTGTGTTCCCTAATGGTGAATATCTCTACATGCCTTTCAAGACCTTCCATACGGAAAGAAGCCCACCTGTTCAAGTCAAAACTAACCTCCCATAAGGCAAAGTCTACTGGCATTCCAGTATGAGATTGTTCTTTATTTTTTTTTTTTGAGACAGAGTCTCACTTTATTGTCCTCGGTAGAATACTGTAGTGTCACAGCTCACAGCAACCTCCAACTCCTGGGCTTAGGCAGTTCTCTTGTCTCAGCATCCCAAGTAGCTGGGCTTACAGGTGCCCACCACAATGCCCAGCTATTTTTTTGTTGTTGCAGTTTGGCCAGAGTCAGGTTGGAACCCACCACCCTCGGTATATGGGGCTGGCACCCTACCCACTGAGCGACAGGCACCGCCCTATGAGATTGTTCTTAAGGAGCTAATATATCCTATTCTTAATCTCCCAGAACTGATTTCTTAAGCAATCCTTTAATTCTATTTTTATATAATGTGGAGTAATAAAAACAATGGAGTTTGAGTTAGAAAACTTGGAAATTGTTATAACAATTAACAAAATAATATTTGAGAAACATATTTGAAAATGTAATGTATTACTCTGATTTATAAAAAGTCCTACTAGTGGGCCCAATAAAAGCTAGGCACTATTCTAGTCACTGAGGAACAGCAGTGAACAAAATAAAATACCTATCCTATAACTCTCACATTCTAACAGGGACAAAAAAATAGATTTACTATGAGTATTTTTTATTACATCATCCTCATCAAGAAATTTTACTTACTCATGCGATGTTTAGCATTTGAATTGTGAACAGAATTTAAAGTTTGAAGGTGAAGAAATGGTTTTAAAACTGCCTCCCGCCACATAGTACCTGGACATACGAGGTCAGACAATTAAATTTGTGAACTTGTCCTAGGAAAAGTGCTACATACCTCACTGATGAATATCACTACAGTCACCAGATGGCCAAGGGGCATACTCTGAAGGTGACCGTGGTGCTTTTCGGCAATGAAGTATGTAGCACTTTTCCTAGGATGAGTTCTTAAACTTAATTGTCAGGGTTGCTATCACAACAACTCTGGTAGCCATTCCAGAAAAACCATTCCAAAATTGCTTTGGAGGGTGACTTTGGTGCTGGTGTCAGTATATACCTTCCCGAGGGGAGCACCTTGAAAGTGACCATAGTGCTATTCAGCAAAGAGGCATGTAGCACTTTTTCTTGGATGAGTTTGCAAATGTAATGGTCAGACCTTGTATGGTAAGAAGAATCAATTGTGTTTTCCCTTACCAAGGGTAATTCCATAATTGTAAATGTGTGACAATGATGATATTTGACTCACAAGAATGTTTTAAATATTTTATAAAAGATGAGAGGGTATTTTGTACTTCTTAAAGTACCATACGATACTACATACACTTTGTCCTAACATGGATAATATGATGGCTTTCTGCAGAGAAGCACAAGGTGCTTTCCTGTCTTTCACTAGTTTAGAGTATCTCTTTTTTCCTAAGGATATGGTTAAAAAAAATTAAGTAAATTGGAAGTAGAAATCTCCACTGTCCCAGATCACATTATCTTTGGTTCACATTATAATCTTTAACATGCACGGCCATGAATTGGTTGATGTTTTGCCAAAAGTAGAGTAAATGACAACTATTCACATATCAGTTTCCCATTGTTCAGATGACAAGCTCATACACGGGGATGATTCATGGTTTACTTGCTTTCTGAGTCATAATTGCAAGCAGCAATTATGCTGCTCGTGTTTAGACTCAGAGTCCATGTGCCGATCTCTCGTGTATTTCACATCGTTTCTAGTTCGAGCCTCATTCGGACTGGGACATCTTTGAAGTAAACAGCTTAGGTGACATTAAAAAGTCAACTTTTCACTTGCATCTGTTTCTTCATCATAATTATTTTGCCCAGTAGAGAACCTTGCTCTCTGCTAGCTAGTTTCCTTAATAATTTTCAACACTGAATACTATAGCTATGGCACATGTCACGTGTCCAGAGAGACAGAATTAATAAAATGTGTATATGGATATATTTGAGAGGGAATTTATCAGGGGAATTGGCCTATGAGCTAATGGAAGCTGAGAAGTCCCACGACAGGACTAGGTTCTAGTCCAAAGGCCTCAGAACCAGGGAGACTGAGAGTGTAACTCTCAGTCCAAGGCCAAGGCTCTAGGGTATATCCTGGAGTCCAAAGGCTGGAAAGCCCAGAAATCTGATGTCCAATAACAGAAGAAGATTATTGCAGCACCGAGAGAGAGAAAAAAATAATTCACCTTTTCTCTGTTTTTTGGTTCTTTCTGGGCCCCCAGCTGATTGGATGGCGTCTGTTCACAAGAAGGGTGAGTGCTCCCCACTCAGTCCACTGACTAAACATCCAGTGTTCTCTGGAAACACCCTCACAGACACGCCCAGAAATAATGTCTTACTCATTCTTTAGATATTCCCTAGTCCAGCCAAGTTGATACCTAAAGGTAACCATCACACCATATATAACCATTGGTTATATATCAAAAACGAATCCAATTCCAGGAGAACCACGTGAATTGGAAACAGATGTGAACCAGATGAAAGAACCCAGATGATACAGAGAGGATCTTAAAAACGGGCATTCATTGATCCATATTTTCACCTTGAAAGCCTGTCATGAATGCTTAATGTCTACCCCTTTCTGTATTAGGAGCAGGAATACACCTAAGACGCATTCTCTGCCCTCAGATAGAACCAATTTAGTGGAGGACTGAGTGACATAAATAGTTATAAAATGCAAATGGGGTGGCAGGGAGAGGACATCACGAAAAAGCATGGAAACAAGCAAAAAAGTGCAATCCATGATAGGCAGTTCCATAGTGAAAGGAGATTTGTGGCTGCCATGGACTGGAGGAAGATAGATAAGGGAAATGGGCTAAAATTCAGTAGTGGTGTTAGTATTGTCTTGGCATCCTGAAGGGTACTTACTGCGCCACTATTGGAGCAAAAAACAGGTTTAAGGGCCCAGCTATGTCACCCAACCTGGGACTCCTCCATTGGGAAATCTTTGTTCTAGAGCTCACCCGTGGGTGAACCAACTTTTTTCAGATTAACATTTCCCTGCCTGTTCCTGCTTCCTATTTTTCCCTTTCACGGGTGTTTCTCAACAAGCCTGCCACATTCTAACACTAAGTCAGTAACTGCTTCCTGGTGGCCCCAACCTGTGACAGACACCTTCTATTACAACATTCGCTTACAACATTCTCTCCATTCTGATACTAAAGAAACATGCACGTCTACTTTCTTTTATTTTTAGGAATTACTCAGCTTTTTATATTTGTTAAATCTATTCATTGACACATAAAGTTTCTGTTGACACTGTTTTATAATACTTAAAAAGTGATTATTATGCTTTTAGCAATAGCAATGCTCGTTTATGTATATTTTCTTTTATTCTAAGCACTTTTAGAACACTGATTCTAAATGCTGAAGGAAGTATTTCTAAATCATGCATTTTTAGTGCCACCTTTTCCTTTGCTGCAGGAACATCATCCTCTTCCCAATTCTTTCCCTACCATGGATATATTACTGAGAATCATCTCCCTATCCCAGTGTTTTCCTATTCCCCTTTCCAAGCTTCTCCTCATTTATCCTGTCTTTCAATGTGGGAGTGACCCAGGCCTAAGTCCTTGAACTTCTCCTTTTAACTTTATTCACTTAGTGAATTTATTCAGTCATACACCTTAAATACCATATATGCTAATGACCAAAATGATATCCACTTGTCTATTTGTTATTACCACTTTGATGCCTACAAAGCATCTCAAACACAACATATCTGTAGGTAAATCTTCCTTCCAAATTCCATTCCACCTGTGGTCTACCTTATCTATGTTAAGTGTCACTGTAAGGGCCATCCTTATAGTAGCCCAAGCCAAATCTTTCCTTCTGTCATATTCTGTTAAATACAATCTACCGGATAAAGTCATGTAAGTGTCCTCATGTACGCAGAACCTGGTTGCTTCATGCCCACGCCAGGGCCGTTACCCTGTTTTGAGTTGCCTCCGCGCTGACTTGGATCACCAGCAAGACTCCAAAATAACTTCCTTCTTCTATTCTTGCCCCTATACATCCTTTCTTCAATAAAGCAAAAGCTTAGATATGATTTCATTATCTCTCTGCTCAAATCCTTCCCATCCATCACTCATGCTGAATAAAAGCCCTCAAAGAAGGACAACCGCCCACCCAGTTACCACGCACTCCCCCCTGCACCCTGCCCTGGCCCACGCGTGCCCTGCCCCCGCCAAGAAGGCCCCTCGCTGCTCCTCATGCCTGAACCACTGTCTGCCGAGACATTCTCATGGATTACTGTCTTGCCTCCTTCACGTGGTTGCTAAAATGCCACCCCTAACTGCAAACCACCTTTCCACCCTGGGCACTCCCTTTGCACACCTCCCCCATTTATTTGATGCCATCCTCATTTGCCCTTTTAATACACTATACTAATTACTGACTGGCGTTTTGATTGAGGGCTCTTCATCACCGCCCCAGTGAAAGGTAGGCTTCAGAGGACAGGGACTTGCATCTGTTTGATTTACGGTTATATCTCAGTCTCGGAAATAGTAGGCACTCAATAAACATCTGTTAAAACAACGAATGAAGTAATCAAGAAATACTGTTGTAAGTCTATGACTTAAAGTTTAAGACCTAATCCTCTGAAGAACTGAAAGAAAAGGTTAAAAATTGCTGCTAGAAATGGGCCTGTGTGTGTAGAGGGTTGCTTTTCTTTAGAAACCCTCCTATACTATTTGATTGTTTTTATCATAGGCATGTATTCCTATGATAAAAATTCACAAAAACTTTTCAATAAGCCACGATGGCCAGAAAAATCACAGGATAACAATGCAGGAAGCCCAGCCAACAACAATTTGCTTTATAGTAAATTGCTCTAAGTCTGTTTGGAGAGCAAACTATTGAATCTGCTAATGGTACATACAGATGGTACGAAACAATAAACTTCGTCTTGGTGCCGGGTGTAATTTTAAATAGAGTATCTTTTATCATGCTTTAAAGTGACTTCAATCTATTTATATGATCAAGCTTTATATTATTACATTAAGTCCCCCATGTTTCACAAAGGGTATGAAATGTGCAAAGATGTCATCATCCCCAAGTCTTCATATAAAATGTGATTTATGGATCCTTCCAATGTGGGTGGAGAGATAACAGAAATAATTTTTCATACATGGATAACTGGCACGCATTGCTAATTTGAGGAAGGTAGTAAGGAAAGGATGGAAGCAACAAAAAATAATTTTGTCTAAGGCTGCAAGTGACATAAATTCAAACAATTGCCTTTTCAGAGTCCTGGAGCTAGTTTCTATTCAGCGTTTGCGGAGCCTTAGAGAAGGCTGAATCCCACCGTGGCAAACTGCCATCTTTGTCAGAGGCGAAGAGCTGTTTACATTCAAGGCACAGAATAAGTGCAATGTGAAGGAAAAAACAGTGTGAGTTCTATTATGGCTGATTAGCCCATTGTACACTGTTACAACTAACATCTTCCTTGTGCTAAAAATAGTGTGAAGGCTAGGAACCTAAAGCAGCGTGATCCCTCAGCACTGTACCTTACACAAGACGGCCCACAAAAGCCGCCTGACTCCCCAGAAAAATTAAAAGGGCCACTTATTCACTTCCGTGTCCTCCAAACTACAGAATTGATCTTAGCTGTCAGGAATCCTTTCCAGACTGGAGGTGCAGGGAACGCAGAACTTCCGGAAAGTAGACAGGTCTTCCTTGTGGCTTCCTTTTGATCAACCAGATCCCTTAACTGGCCCATGCTAAATGTCAGCTGGTTGCTGTGAAACTCGCACTGTCAGCTGCTTGTTAACTGCAGTGGCAGTGGGATTAGTGCACATTTTGGTGCATTGGCTAGCAGTAGCCCAGATAAATAAGTAAACCTCTCTGTGTGGAGGGACAGAAGCAGGAGGGAGTGGTTTGAATAAACTCTGGGTCTCAGGTCGTTTCATCCCCAAGTCAATAGCCCTTCTCCTGGAAGCGGGGAAAACAAACTGCTTTCTGTTCTATTGAAAGCCTGGAAGAATTTGCACCCCAGTAATCCCAAATCCAGAGGCAATCTATTAAGAACTCAGCATTACCAATCCTGAGACTCAACTGATAAGCACATTCTTCGCCCCTCTCCCTTCCACGGTAATCCTCTTAAAGACTGTGCTAAGTAATGAAAGGGGGCATGAGTGAGCCCCCCTTTTCATTACAACCATATAAACTGCTTGTGTAAGTGATTCATTAACAAACTGCTGGCCCAGTATTTAATATCCTTTGCCTCCCTCCCCCTGGTCCTCCTGGTATGGTGCTCCTGCTACAGCGACTCAATGTGTGATTTACACGTGTTTAAGAGAAACATTCCCACACTTGAATGCTACACCACCACAAAGGGAGGGGAGGGGCTGAGACAGAGGTGTCGAACCTATTGGAGACGGTTTAGTTTACAATTTTCTCTTTTTATGGGCTTTAAAAGATGAATGACTTACACCCACTTATCAGCTTGGGGTTCATTTCCCAGTGTTTTTTCTGATCAGTACAGATTTTCATGCCAGTGGCTGTGGCCAAATCATTTGAGGCTGGTTCTTTTGAAGACACTGTAAGGTCCCCTAGCTATGAAGAAAAGGAAGATGAATTCTAATATGTTTCTAATGTGCAAAGAACCTTTCTCTGAATAATACAGAGACTGACATGGATGTCTTACGTTTACTTCGGACGTGTGGAAGAATGTCAGGGATTCTGTGGAAATAAATATCCTGTGCTTCCCTCTGAATCTGATCTGAATCTGATGTTCTGCATGCTTTAGCTAATCTAATAAATCCCAACAGGATGCCTGCATTGTCTGCTTTAGAAAATATGGCGTTTTGGTATAAAATTAACTTTCCTCTTCGATAAGCAAGATATGCCTGTGGCACCCACTCAATTAGCCAATATCCAGCAAAGGATATATTAAGGCCACGTGAAGATGCAGAATCAGTCACTTACAAGAGTGGTCTCAAGTAAATGATGATATCGATAAGCAGGTTATTATATCCAGATGAGTGCTACTAGGCCAAATTCTTAGGAAACATGTTGATGTTGTATTCGGAAAGATTCCAAACCGTGAAACATCAATACATAAGAAAACCAAATAGAAATATAGCCTCTTTGTAATACCGCTGTCTCACCCTGGGTGTCATTCATGTAATTTTTCTTTGCTGCGAGCACTCTGGCCACGGCTGGGGTCACTCGGTTCGAGAAAGAACCATACCTGGGTCAGTGGGTATAGTTTTGTCTCTTGCCGCAACTATGGTCTGGTTTCAAAGTGAATAAATTCATTTGGATCAACAATACCCTGGGGGATAAACGTTTAAATGTATTCAACCTGAGGAAGAGCTGAAAACATCAATACCTTCATAAAGCCACTTTGATTTGTATTGACTCAGGTTGTACTGCTAATTCATATACATCATTGTTTACTTCACAAGCTTTTAACGTGACTTTTGATTCATAGAAAAAGTGATTCAATTTCTACCAAGAGGTGGTGAGCTCAGACCACCCCCAGATTCTTACTTTCTCTCTGATGTGACAAAATTGAAAGAGGAACTCTCTTGTCACAGCGTAAATAAACTGCTGTATAACCGTTTACATGAACTTTTCCTTTAACTTTCATAGTAACAGATAATAGCAAATAGATCATCAAGGGGGTAGTCAATTATCTAAGCATGTTATTAATGTGCTCACAGGAAAACCATTGATTTTCACTAGGCAAAATCTGCCCACTCAATGTACTTCTCACTCTGAAGATCTGTCAGGCAAAGGAGAAAATTCAGTCATCTGTTTCGTACCAAGCCCCAAGAGGCCTTTATTTACAGGAACCACTTGGGCATATTGCAAATCTCCATAAATAACATATCCTGTCCCACTCTGCATTTGGTAAGAGTTTGAGTTCCATTTGTTTGATCCTATATCAATCGAGATGCTCAAAATTCTTTTCCAGCAGTTCATTGACTTCCAAACCACTAAAATAAATGGCTTTAAACCGAATTAAGTGGGCTAAAGTGACCAGAACTGGATTTTGTTTTGTTTGCTCCCAAACTCAAGTAAGGATTGAAATATTCTCACTTTATAGGCAGAGGCACAGTGGAGCAAAAGGGTTGTTTCATCAACAAAAGTGCCCAGTGCTCAAAAAGTTGCATGACAGTGATACTTAAGCAGACACATAATTCAGAATATAAGGAGACAAAATGAGAATGTGATAGCTAGTGTTACTTTTTCTCAGATAAGCAGGAGCCTGAACATCCACAGCCCAGGAAAAATTCACAGTTCTGATGGAGATAAACTTCGAAAGCCTCGAGACAGCCCAGACTTGTCGGCATCTCACAGTTAATTAAAGAAGTGAGTGAAGGCATCAAGGCTTGCTCCCTTCTGCCTGAATAATTCACTGCCTGTATCCATTATTAAAACCCGTTACTGCACCACAATGATTCCCAGCTCGAGATGGATTGGTCTCAGAACCGAGAGATAAATTGTAACAAGGCCTATAGCTATATTAATAAATTGAAATGAACATTTATTTGCTCATCTAATTAGAACTGTAGTTTTTCCAAATAGTGTAGTAATGCATTACCTTGACAGGCAGCTACCTACCTTGTGTGAGATAAAATGAACAGGAGGGCTTTACCCCAGATTTGGGGCTTCTCTGCATAAGAAGTTCTTTGGTGGCTGCTGTTCTTTTTAAACCATTCATTCCGCCACTGTGCCCTGCCGATCCTATCTCTTCAGGATTGATGGCAGCTTAGCTTTTGAGGTACTTCCTCAGAGGACGGCAGAGAAATGTGCAAATAGAACAAGCATTCTTCTTTTGTCCTGTCTCCCTTTTTAAAGTGTTGCAGAAGGGGGAAAAAAAAGAATTTAAAGATCTTCTTCACCCCTCTCCTCATCTCCCTGTCCCTTCCTTGGAATTATAAAGCCTTATGGATCAGAGGTTCAAAAGACTTGTGCTTTGGGTCCGGGTTGGATTCCTGACTCAATCTCTAACTATACTCTGCCTTGATTTCTTCCCCTGCAAAATGAAAATGATAACATCCATGAAGTTTAGAGATGATTGGTAATCAATAATAAGTAGCATTGTTCTTCAGCAATTCTTGCTCTTCTGTCTGCAAATTAGATTTCAAAAATCATTTTATCACATTAGCATGGAGGGGTCTAGCTCTTAATTTCTGAAGGACAACAATGAATAATGTGGTATTATATTGACATAAAACTTTTTCGTTATGAATGATTTCCATTCCTTTCCCCCAGCTAGACCATAAAATCTTAAACAGGGGGGTTCGTGTCTCTGTCCTTCTGCTGGTGGGCCTAGGACATGGGGGATGCTCAATCATCGGTCCTTTTCCCATAATGACAAGTGTGGCTAGTATGTAACCCCCTGTGAAATAAACACTGCTCTGCTGTGCCTATAGAGGCCATATAAATTGGGCCTTCTTAATTTGATACAGCTGCCAAATTCCAACGCATGTTACCGTAAGAGGAATATATTCTTCCTTAGAATTGGCAGACATCGCATTTACCACCTACTCATTTCAAATCTGAAATCCAGTGGATTGAGCACTTTTCCTTTGATAAAATGAGAAAGTTCAAAAAATAAACTTCTGGGGCATCATGTCCGTTCATCTGCCCTTCACCTTGCAGATGAGGGAGGGAATCACTGATGACTTCTTCTTTGGCAGGTCTGGCAGAGGCTGTAACAACATAAGGCATCGTATTAGGCGTGGTGGGGGAGGAAGAGGCCTTCTCCTTTTTCTCCATTGTGTCCCAAAACTGCCGAGTAGGATAAACTTCACTACGTCCAAACCTTTTCTGCAAGCACAACTTAGAAAAAATGAAAATAATATGTGAGATAGTAAATTCATCACTAAGAGATCTTACGATGCTCCTTGGCGATGGCTTTGCCTCCATGTACTTTGAGTTACTTTTTTCTGTTTAAAACAAGTGCACATTTAAGAGGAAATATCCAATGCGTACAGAAGGGCATACAGGTATCCTACATTTCTTCAAAAGGTGTTTTAGGTTTTGTTGTTTTTCCTGATTGGAATTGCCAAAGACCATTCCAACACCATCATCCTTCTCCCTGATGGCAATGCAAACTACAAATACAATGCGTTGTCTTCCTATTAAAGTTACATTACAATCTTTTATTTTTAATGTGAGGACAAAGGCATCAAGAACAGCATGTAGAGTTCTTTTAAGGCTGGATTTTCAGAAGAAGAGCAGAAAAGGAAAGCAAGATATGGCACTAAACTTATAATGGTTTCTTTCTATCTGGGGATAGAGGCGCAGCTGGCTTTTCAACATCAAAATCCACGATTTTTAGCTAAAAATATAGCAGCCCAAATTAAAGACCTTATACTTAGGGATGGGCCATCTAACTAGATCCTGTCTAAAGAGATGTATGCAGAAACAGCGTATGCAGCTTCCAGAGTCTGCCTTTAGGGTGGAGGTGGCCCTCCCCGTCCCTCCCTCTAACCCCTCCCTGTGCTTACGTCATCCTGGAGCCTTCAGTGAGGACAATACTGTGGTGAATGAGAAGCAGTAAGATAAAGAGGCAACATGGGGCCATATGTCAGGCTTCTCCTGCTTCCACCTAGACTATTACCAAAGAAAGAACTAAGCCTCTGCTTTGCTATGCATGGGATTTGGAGTTTCTGTCCCAGCAGTCAAACAGGTATCTCAGCTACTAAAAGGCTCCAAATTTTGGAATTCTCAAACAACTCAGATTGCAGGTCTGAGCAAAAGTACTTCTTTTAGCAGTGCTGTATTTTCTTCCATGCCTGTTTGTATACTATTTGCATGTTGAATAAGTTCTTCCCTTTCTTAGGGCTTTCCTAAAAGCAGCCAGAAGGTGTTGCAGATGCCAACGTTCTGCATCTGAAAGTCAGTGACTACTTTCCTAGAGTCTGCAAAAATATTTTGTCCCATTTAATACACAGTGTAGACCGCCTCCCTTTCCCTGCCTGCAATATCTACCCCTGCTACCCCTATTCCATTTTCTGCTCTATCACTTGAAGCACCCCTCCTCCAATGTGCCCTAACAGTTCTGATGCCATAGTCTATCATTTGGCTGTATAACACAGAGACTGGAAAATTGGTGGCTTGAACAGTGTGTGTGTGTGTATTTGGGGTGGGGGTGGAGCTTCCCATAAAGAGAGCCCCAGAGGACGTCACTGCTGGCTCCATGATTCTCTTCATGAGTCCACTACCAAATGGCTAGTAGGTTCCAGCTATAAGACGAGAGTACACAAGAGGAAACCATGTGCCTCTGGCTGCTGCTTATGTTAAGTAGCCTGAAGGAACTTCCTTTGCTAGCCATTGGCCAGATGTGTGCGTTATGGAGCCATCTCTAACTGCAAAGAAATCTGGGACTGTGGCTTCTTAATATGGGCACAGAACCACTACCACCAAATCAGGATTCAGCCTGTCAAAAAAATCAGACAGAAGATTGTTTCATTTTACAAAAGTCCTAACCCGGGTGGCGCCTGTGGCTGAAAGGAGTAGGGCGCTTGCCCCATACACCGGAGGTGGCGGGTTCAAACCTAGCCCTGGCCAAAAACTGCAAAAAGAAAAAAAAAAAATCTTAACCCATCCTAAAATGTGACATTCTGAGGGTTTTTGGAAGAAAGATTTTGTATTCTCTCAATCCAAAGATGATAGCCCTTCGGGTTTCCCTGTACACGTACAGAATTCTCCTGTTAAAGGCCACCCAGACGGAATGCTTTCATCAGTAGGGTCCCTCATGGGAACGGCTTTACTGAGACATGCTAAGAAGGCATGCATCGCTCTAGCCATTGTAATGGGGTTTCAGACATAGTAATGCCATATACGAAAGAGCCACAGATGCCCAGGGCTCCCCTTTCTGGGAGGCTTCTCTTCAGTCTGAAAGCAGAGGAGGCCACGTGCTCAAAGGTGCAGATTGTAAAAGAAAAACAAACAAACTAACCATTTCCCCTACTCTCCTCTCACCCTGAACACTGAACACCTCTGTGACCAGGTATGTAGGAGTTCTCACCACACTGAGCAATTCTCCAGCAGACACCACCTGGGTGTCCTGTAATTCAACTCAGCTCAATTCCAACACTACTTAGAGAGAGCATCAGATCCCACAGGTTAAGGGCTCAGTCCTCCAAGGCCTCCCCCACCTTGGACACCAGTCAGAAGTCAAGATCATACACACTTCTGACCACCTGGCTACAGTCACAATGGATTTGGTTAATTTACTAGGATGGCTCATAACACCCAGGGAAATACGTCCTTACGTTGGCTGGTTCATCATAAGGCATAGTAGAAAGGATACAAATGAACGGCCAGATGAAGACGCCAATGGAAAAGAAGCCGTACTTCATAAAATAATTTAAAGAGGTTTATTCTGAGCCAAATTTGAGGACCATGACCTGGAGCCAAGCCCAAGAAGAATTGACCCAGTGGACTGTCTGTGATGGGATCACCGTTTGGTTTTATACATTTCAGGGAGACAGGAATTATCAGTGTGTGGAAAGCATACATTGGTTTGGCCCAAAAGGTGGCTGAAAAAGTTAGGCTCTGTCTAATAGCCCAGACCCAAGTGATTTGTGTATTTTGAGGACTTGTAGGTATGTCTTGCATAGCCTTAGGCTTGTTAATGATTCACAAAGGACATCTCTAAGAAGGGAGGGAGGCATGGTGAGGCACGTCTGATCTCCTTTTTCATGGCTAGCCTCTCAATTTTAGGGATCTCCTTGGCTAAAAGGGGGTCCAGTCCACTCATTCAGTCACTTGCAGGGAGCCTTAAGATTTTATTTTGTTTCAAAAAGACATGCCTAGAGGAAGGTATGGGAAAGTGGCCTGGACCTCTGATGCCCTCTCCACGCATCCCCTGCCCCAGCACCACCATATGTTCAGCAATCCAGCAGCTCCCCAAGTCTTATTGAATTTTTATAGAGCTTGGTCTCTAGCAGCCCTTACCCTGACCAGAGACTGGTGGGTTGAGCTGAAAGTTGCAAATCCCAATCTTCTAATCACCTGGTCTTCCTGGTCACTGGCCTTATCCTGAGGCTATCTAGAGGTCCCACCCTAAGTATCATTACATACATTTAGGAGCTATCAAAGGGACTTATGGAGAATAACAAAAGGTGTTTCTATCACTCAGGAAATTCCAGGGGTTTTAGGAACTTTATGGCAGGAACAGGGACAAAGACCAAATATATTTGTATTACACCACACATATAACTGCTTTCTGAAAAAAAGAAGAGAAGAAGGAAGGGAAGGGAAGAGAATAAAAGGGAATGGGGAGGGGAACAGTAGACTAAGTGATAAGGATTAAGTTAGGTGAGCTAACAACACTCTTTCTTCTTGAAACCTTAGGAGCAGTGGTGAAGAATTTAAATAAAACATGTAGTGTTTCCAGCACACTGTTAGGGATGTTCCATGCTCACTATCATTTTTCTCTTTCTGGGAATTCAATTTGTTCCTATTATACCAAGGTCACAGATTGAGGAATCTTAGTGGCCATCAAGGCTCTGCCTTTGAAGCAAAGGGTCAGTGCATTAGTACAAAAGGGAATTAATCCAGTATGACGGCTCACCAAATGGTGTTCAATTCACTTAAAAGGAATGACCAGCGTTCCTCTTCTAGGTTTCCATCTGGACAATCAGAAGCCTCCCTTTCCCCCAACAAGAACTTCATTAATGAATATTCAATGGAAAGTATTACTTCATTGTCAGCTCTAATTGCTAGTTTTACCTTATTAGTAGAAGCTTTTCTGTGGCTGAGCCTGACATACATTTGTTTGCACACTGTTATTAGTGAAGACTCAGTGAAGTCTTGTAATTAACACCTCCACATTATCTCATGCAGTGAAAGCAAAGACAAAACCAGATGACTCACTTTGTTTCAGCTTTGCTCTTGTTTTCTGATATAGAAGCACTTAAGGAGAAGTGTAAGCTCATCAGAATGCCGCATGGAGTCAACAGAAACCATAAAAGGGTTTTCAGGAAGCAGTGCATGGAAGTTCATTAAGTGAACAACATTACAATCAACATCCTGATTTAAAACTCCACCTGCCACTAACAAATTGCACAGGTACATTACCTCTCTCACGCTCGGCAACCTGTATCACGCTCAGTAACCATTCCAGGCCATTGATGAAGGATCCATGTTCCCAAGAAGCAGGGGAGATAACATATTCTCTGTAAACATAATGAAGTTAATGATTCACATGACAGTTAAATAGCTTTCAGAAATCTTATCAGTTTAGAGATAAAGCAGAACAAGGCAATAACTGTATTTTAATCATTCCTACCTCTGAAAACACTGTATCTAAGAGCTGGCTCCAAGCAACCACAATTGATGTTTTGGTAGAAAATGGGGATAGAGGGTCTGGGGGAAATGTCACCAGTTCATATTTCAGTTTTATATATACTTGGGGAGAGTTCTTTCTTCTCATGCCTTTATTAAAAAATAATTTCTAGCAGGAGAGATTTGAGAAAGCAAGGTATCATCACACTCGTTCCCTTTAATTTATAAATGTAGACTAATTTTTAATGTGTTAAATGCAAAAGTCAAGCACCAAACTCTAACAGAGACACCATTATCTGAAATGTTGTCAATTAGATCTACAATATCTGTTACAGCTTAAAAGAAAGAATTGCATATTTCCGGCTGACAAATGTGTCTGGCCTAAGACAGTGTAAACAAGGACAAAGGCAGCTGCAATAGAAAGACAAATAACATCTACATAATGGCACGGTGACCTTTCAATTAGCAAGGACACTATTCCCAAAGCAATGACGACTGTCCCTTAGATTAAAAGCATTAGACAGAGTTTGCTCTGGTTGAATGGTCAGATAGCAAATCTTATTCATAAAGGAAAACAGGCCAAAAGGTGTGTGCTGGGTTGTTTGTTTGTTGGAGACAGAGTTTCACTCTGTCAACCTGGGTATAGAGCTGTGATGTCACAGCTCACAGCAACCTGAATTCCTAGGTTCCAGCCACCCTCTTGCCTCAGCCTCCTGAGTAGTTGGGACTACAGGTGCCAGCACAACACCAGCTAATTCTTCAGGTTTTACTAGAGACAGAGTTTCGCTCTTGCTCAGGCCGGTCTCAAATTCATGAGCTCAAGCAGTCCACCCACCTCCCAGAGCACTAGAATTACAGGAATGAGCCTCCACACCCAGCCCGGACCAAAAGTTCTAACGGACCTCTGTCTACGTGAAATTTCCAACTTGACAAAAGTATTCATCGGAATGTAACAATTAAGAATGGCCAGAACTTGCCTGGCCCCTCCGTAAACACGGCAGGTGGACTCATCCCTGGTCATGGCAGGGGGAAGCTGCCCTTTCCTGCCCTTACTTTACATAGTCACCCTTATCGCCCCGCCACAAGTCTGTGCAACGGTGGTGGTGGTCTCTCATTCCGCGCCTTCACGTGGTATAACTGAAATGACTGAGTCACAGACAATACTACATTGTTGGGATTTGAGGAAATCAGTAAACCCCGCAGCTTCAAGGTTGCAACCCCAGGTATGCCGTACCAGCAGAGGCTTTGGCAGGCAGGGCTTCGGCTACACATCTGCGTTCTACCTCTGCCTAAAAACACAACCATGGATTTTCACATGCATGCCCCTCTGCACGTTTTGACGGTAGATGGCTGCTTTGCCTGGCTGGTCCGGTGCTAGCCCTGAGGCTTAGGTGTCTGCATATCTATTGCACCAGTAGAGAACAGTCTGAAAATAGAAACACGGATTGTTTTGGCACCCCTGAATGGGAAGGCTAATAATAGCATTGCTTCATTGTTTGGCAAAGACAACGGGCTACCTCGGCCAAGGAGCAGCACACACGCTGGGCCGCAGTCACCAAATCATCAAGTTTCTCCAGGGAACCCCGCAGCTTTTCCGAACATGTTTTATATTCGGGATTGCTCAGGAAGGAACTAGTTCAGAAGTTGTTTTGACATCAGTGTGGTTTGTTTCCAATTTGAGGGGAGGAGGAGGGGCTGGGGAGACAAGCCAGGAGGTCAGTGGCGGAAAGGAGACAAAAATGTCGTTAGGGAGTTCCTGACAGGTGGTGATGTCTGGGGCTGTGGCTGTGCAGCCCCGGGCCTGGCGGGGAGTTTACACCCGTCGGGTTCCCAGTGTGCCCTCGGAGCTGTGCCTCTCACACTCCTATTATGTTTATTTCTGTTGAACTTCAAGAGTGACCTTTTCGAAACTGCAGTGTATTGTTGACCCACGTGCATTTTTTGAGACCTAATTGTCCTGAATGCTTTCCTTGTTCCTACAGAAGAGAACTCTGTTCGAGAAAAATGGGAAGAGGCTGAGGGATAAAGAGCATTAGAATGGAAATATTTCAGGCATTGAATTCTGCCTGCTATTAATAATTTAGAAGTGTTTTTAACGCCCTGATATGGAAGGAAGGTTTTTTGACACCAAAGGCATCTAAATATTAATTTCAGAGGAATTGGTTGTTACAAGCAGTTAACATCCATTTTGTTAGTTGACCTCCCAAGGAAGGTTAATGCACTAAAATCTGGTCATTAAGTATAGTAACAAATGTTTTTTCAGGGAGGTTATTACTATCATAAACTCTAATCCATGGTTCACAGGCAGCAGCCTCTAGTGCAGTGCTCTGACTAATGAAGAATTAACTATTTCTGAGCAGTTAATAAAGATTTTTTTCTCCACCAATCAACATACTCTACATGATCCTTATAATTACTAAAAGCATTAAGCCCCTGGTACGAGTGCCCACACGTCAGGCTGGAATTCTACGCTGTGTAAATGACAAATGGCAAAGCTAATCCCATTTCACTTAATTTTTTTTTTCTAACATGTTCACTGAAATAAGAAATAATGGAATTCCTAAGTATTAGAAAAAGATGGTCCCGGACCAAGCATTTGCTAAATGAGTATTGATGAGGTCTTTAGTCATATTTTATTGTGATGGAAGATTTTATACTCTGGCTTAGTTCTTGTTAGAATCCAGAAGTTAATTGGCTCCAAACCGGGGTTTTTGCTGGCTTGTTTGTTTTATTTTGTTTTTCCTTTATTAAAAAGTGCCCTCTCCACAAGAACACAGGAGGGAAAGACCTGCGTGAGAGACACTATTGGCCTCTTCACAGTAAGAGGGAAAAGGTACTACCTAACCTTCCAAAAAGCCTGGGGCAGGGCAGAGTTTTGCTTTTCAATGGAAAGGTCGTCCAGAATTAATTAAAGTCACTTTCCCCGCTGAGGACCAAGCATTTGGCTTTACTTTGAAGGCTCAAAGAAAGTTGCTCATACTGATTCCTTAGGGGCCCCAATTTAAAGCCCCATCGGCAAAGCGGGGTCAGCCTTTAAGAAGAAATCTCCTTTCCCAGAACCAAAAGTCGGAACGATTAATACACTGAGGACTTAGGTGCCTCTGAAGACATAAGCCAGAGTTGACAGGGCAAAACAAAAAAAGGTAATAATCACTTCTCCTTCAGACAAAGTCAGCCTTCACATTTACATATAGCTTTTTCCTCCTTTTTATTTTTAACTTAAGGTATACCCTGTCTTTGGGACAGCTACCCCCACGTTGACTAGACAAGAGAAGAGAAATAATTCTTAGCCAAAATAAAAGTAACATTGTCTTGTAGAAAAGAAAAGGTATTTTGGAAAGGTTTGTGTTACATACACAAGTTTTAAAAAGGGGCCCAATACATGGACAGTAGTTCACCTTCTCAAAGTATTTTTTTAGTGGAAGATTCTATGAGCTATACCTACCCAAATAACCAGCAAGCTTGCATTATCTACTCATGTTATAAATTCTCTGAACATTATTCATCTGCTTGTCAGTTTGCTTGCTGGAAGGTAACTGCTTTAATATCCCACTTATTAGTGAAGGCGAGCAAGCAGCTTCGTCTTCCTGAACTTGAGTTTCCTCATCTGTAAATTGACACTACAATATCTATTTTGTACAATATAGTTCATTGAAAAAAAAAATTAGTGTTAATATAAACCTGGTCTAGAGAAGGGCTTGGAATATAGTAGTAGAATTTGTTATATACTATCTCCATTGCTTCATGTACTAAACCCCATTTTATGAAAGTGGTTAGATCCCTAGAACACTGCACGAAAACCTTTGGGACTTAAAATTAGAACCAAGCGGGTAATAAGACATTGGCCTGACTTCTGAAAACTAGAACTTTCACTGAGTGCAGGTCATCCATCACGGCACGGCCTCATCACTGGGAACAAAGCCTTCCCTGGTTGCTTCAGCCAGAAATAATCTTTCCAGACTCGATGTCCTAATTTTTCCTGTGTTCTTCTCATACCATTCTTCACGCCCAGGCTTCTCTTGGAGATATTTGCAGACAGATCCTGGCTCTATATTCCCAAACATGAGGACTGAAAAGGAGGCTATGAATCTCGGTAAC
Organism: Perodicticus potto; assembly: GCA_963574655.1. Taxonomy (NCBI): domain Eukaryota; kingdom Metazoa; phylum Chordata; class Mammalia; order Primates; family Lorisidae; genus Perodicticus; species Perodicticus potto. Next base: position 32,784 of record CAUYRH010004945.1, read on the forward strand.
CTGATCCTAGTGGGCAAATGAATGAATGAATGTCTTTGGAGGTTGTTCTGTCCTTCCCCCCACCCTCCACATTTCCCCACAGTTGAACAGTTGAGAGAAAACCCCTCCAGGAGGCAGGTGTGTGGATGGCTGGGTCACTTCTAAGGTGAGTGTTTTGCAGCTCAGGGGCTTCCTGTACTTTGACAAGGATTCTAAACTGAATATGGTAAACACGAAGCTGCAGAGTGAGACTCTATAAAGTTAAATCAAAGCGTCTATCCCTATTGCCATATCCTACCTTGTTCATAGAAAGCACAGAAAAGAGAAGTTAACATTCCAGGGTTGCTGGTGATTTGCTGTGTTGACCTGTGACATGCTCTTTAACCTCTTTGGACTTTACTTTTCTCATCAATAATAATAATCCATTCTAATTACTTCATCAGCTTGCTAGGCAAATCACATAAAATTAGGTATATAAAGAACTTAGTCAAGAGAAAAGTACTGTACAAAAATATTACTATACTACTAGAACTACAAATTAAAAGAGGGCTAGATTAAGTTTTATTTACTTTTCCTGAACAATCAATACTACCTAAATCAATATATTTATAATGAGAAAAATTAGATTTGCTGAAAAACAAAATACGATTAAAAACAGGAAGCAGTCACAGAAAAAAAAAATTAATTTATAACAAAAACAGGTTAAGAATATTGCTATAGACACCATAACAAAGCTCTGAGCTCCCCATACAATAAATAAACGTATATCATTTAATACATTTGGAATAAAGAACACTTTGAGATGTGCTATTGAATCAAAATAGTTTTCCTGATTTGGTCAGTGGTGGAAATCAAGGTGATCAATTTAAAACCCACCCCTTCTTCTCAACACATGCACTTGATCATTATTTAACAGAGAGCAAATGATCTCAGTGACTCTTAGCAAACCCTCCACGTCTGTAATTTCCATTCCCACCACCAATTTCGATCAAGGCTGTCCTGAAGTGTAGCAAATGACTTTAAGTACAGGGTTGACACTGCACTGAATACTAGCACTTTCCTGCTCTGGGGAAGACGAATGCAAATCTTGGGGAAAAAACACAGTTGAGAGAATAATTGAAAATGGGTTCAATGTCTTTATCCTCCCAGGATACGTGCGTGCATGTGCGCGTCTGTAGTTACTCTTTCATAAAATGTGTATGTGTCTGTTTTGATTCTGAAGCTTCCCTCTGGTGTGGGTAGATTTCACAGAGGGGTTCCGGCTTGTAAAGGTTAACCGTGCAGAAATCAAGGCTTTGTGCATTTTTGCAAAGGTCATACTCATCAGCGGTTCCGGAAAGACTGCTGGGCAGGGCCGTGGCAACCACCCCATGATTGAACCAGGGCTCTGGGTTTCATTTCCTTAAGAACACTGCTACAGCCCCTGCTTGTGTCACCAAGAGATAAAGAGGCTGCTCAGTCACTTGAAATTCAATTTGTACATGACTCCAGTCTAGCCCACCTCTGTCCTTCATGGTGTTTGGCAGCACTTGCTGGCACTCTGCATTTCAAATGCCTGAGCTGCAGGAAGCTGTTTAATAAATGGGATAGGTTTTGATTAATGTAAAAAGCCGAAAATAGACCATGATGTAATGCATATCTCAGCAGGAATCACAGAGCAAATTGGAGGGCTTCAAGGGACTATGCTGTAGCAGAGAATTTTGTCTAAAGAAATGTATTTATGTTTTTATAGCACCTTGAAGGGTCAAACTGTAGAATGCATACGTTTTGGACCTGGAAGCCTGCCCTGTGGGCCTTTGAATAGCAATTTATAGGTGACCACACAGGACGCACCAGAGAAAACAAGGTATTTGACACTGGCTCAGGTCCACTAAGGGTCATCTATACCTCACGAGAAGCCCAGGTATTATTTTCTCAGAACAGCAGACACTAACAAGACTGATGGTCAAATCCTGGCTGTCTCTGCAAACTCAGTGACTTCGGTCATGCCCTCCCTCCCTCTAATGATCGGAAAGCCTCGTGTAGCCCTATGGGAAAAGATACTGATTTAACCTCCTCATTTCTTAGTAGATAAAATAATTGGAATTTGTGTTCCTTGGCTGAGGAAAGATCAGTGAAAAGAAAAGCAATAGTTTTGCATGCCAAGATGCCCTTACATTGATGGAGGAAAGGTGCGTTGTGGAAAAAGAAATGTAGGTCATTTTTCTTAATTAAGTGAGCAAAAATGAAAGGTTAAAAACAGAGTCCAGAATGGACTAAAAGGAAGACATAGAGAAAATAAATTCATTGCTCTTAATTATTATTTACTTAATCTACACCTAGTAAGTTGCTTGGAAATCACTTTGGGTATATTCAGTCAAAGTACAGAGTCTGTGTGTGGATGGGGGTGGGAGTTGGGGTTAGGGACAATCATCCTCTTTTGCTACAGACATAAATTAGAGTATAGGGAACAAACTATACATTTGTATTTTTCCCAGCAAGTAAATTTCACCTTCTCACAATGAGAATTGATATAATTTATGAATGGTCCCACAGTCTGGTTAGTGTGAAGACAGTGACTTGTTATATTGTCTGTGAAGGAAAGCCAAAATTAACACTTGGGGTACTTTGAGTAATTTTTTCCTAGAGAACTTGCTTGTCTCATCAGAGAACTCTTCTCCTGAGATATTCAATTGATACAACCAAAGTCATCGATTCTATAAGAATAAGTTAATTTTAAGCAAATTCACCCCAGCTACTGACGACAGTCCTAACCAAGCCACCCATTTGAAAAAAGTGTCAACAATTAAATAAAATCCATTGTCACCATTCCAAAGCTAACAAGAAAAATCGCTTAAACTATTTTGAGGCGGGTTGAACCTTCTCCTCAAAAAGTTATCCCTAGATGGGAGAGGGAAGTGGGCATAGCTTTTCAATGGCTGTAAAGTTTGAGTTGTACACAATGAATGAGTTCTAGAGCTCTTTGTCACACTGTGCCTAAAGTTAATAACACTATATTGTACACTTCCCACAATTTAAAAATATAAACATTTTTAAAGTTATGCATCCTAGAATCTTAGAATGTGGCATTTTTTTGAAAACAGATCTTTACAGATATAGTTAAATGTAAGACCTCCAGAAGAGGACTTCCTAGGTTAGAGTGAGGCATAAATTAAATGACTAATATCCTTTTAATTAAATGGTAGAGAAGTAGGGAAGACACGCGCTCAGAAGAGAAGCTGATGTGAAGACTAAGGCAGAGATCGGAGTGATGTCTCCACAGGCCGAGGGACACCAAAGATCACCAGAAAACTCTATAAACACAGAGAGAACCAGGACCTGATTCTCCTCAAACCTCTAGAAGTAATTAACTTTACCAAAAATCGGTTTGAGACTTCTGACCTCCAAAACCGAGCTAGAATAAATTTCTATTGTTTTAAGTTGCCAAGTTCATGGTAACATGTTATGGCAGCCCTGGAAGATGAATCCACACAACTGAGAGTGTTGTCTGTGTGTGTACAGAATAAAAAACAAGATCGTGGAAAATGTGGACTGGTTATATGTTGCACAAGGAGTGCAACAATTTAAGAAGAATTGCAAGAATTAACTTTTAAAAATATATATTATTGTTTGTTTTTGCACTGTACTTAAAAATACATTTATTTAAGACATTTTACTATCAAAACAGATATATTAACAACAAGGATGGGCTGGGTATGTAGCTCACACCTGTAACCCTAGCACATGGGGACAGCAAGGTGGGAGGAATGCTTGAGGCTAAGAGTTTGAGACCAGCCTGGGAAACAAAGCAAGACCCTGTCTCTAAAAAAAAGCTTGACATGGTAGCACACACCTATACCTCTAGCTATTCAGAAGGCTGAGGAAGGAAAATCACTTGAGCCTAGGACTTTGAAATTACAGTGAGCTATGACTGCACCACTGCATTCCAGCCTGGCATTTTGTCTCTAAGAAAAAAATTTTTTTAAAAAGAACAGGGATGATTAACATAGAAAAAGACACAAAGACAAAAAATAATAATAAAAGGAGAAAAGACAAAGAGCAAATTTATCTGAAAACTTCAGCCTGGAACAAACTACAGAAGTTGAGAAGAAAACCATAGGCAAGCAAAAAACAAAAAAACAAACAAAATAAAAGGAAACTTCAGGTATGATGAGCTCAGAAGTGAATGAAAAGAAAGTGAACTTTTTAGATAAATTTAGCAAAATGTATTCAAAAGCAATAATTCAAATAAATAAATGATTATATAAATAACCACATATACTTAGAAATGAAATAAAGTCTGTTCTGGTACCACATGTGTTTCTCCATTGGGAATAAGCTCACATGCGATTATAAATAAAAAAGTAATGCAAATATAACATGTAGGTCCTGTCAATTCACACGTGACTTTTCCTAACACATAGATGTTTTGTGTCACCAAGTAATGGGAACTGAATGTAGCAGATCACTACAGAACAGAGTTCTTTACATGATGCCAATTCCCTGCGTCTTCTTCCCCTTGGCTCAGTTCATTCATGACTTTCATGAATGCGCATATGGCCTGGTTCCTCCCCAATTTTTGAACATTTTGTCCTTATCTCTATATCTTAGCAACCCCAGTTCTTCTTTATACCCTCTTCCATCAAGCATATCTCATCATTTTTTTAAAAAATAGAAAAGCCTACGCTTATTTATTTTTCAGGAATTCAGAATGTCTTTTTAATGGTTAGCATTTTTATAATGATTATTATGTGTTCTTCGTACTCTAGCAAGAAAGTCGCATGTTTGAATGACCTGACCCAGCTCTATGTTGCCAATGGGCCTGATTATTTTCAACATACAATTTTGCAGAGCATGAAATTTTTCAGGAGCACATGCATTGCATAATAGTGTAAATGTTTATACACAACACCTTCCTATTAGACCTTATTTCCCAAGACAAGCAAAGCAAATGGTCTCATTTTAGCTTTGCTACTCTCTACCCACAATGATGATCTCTATACTTTTTAAGTCACCAGCAGGAGAGACTGTATTTTTTTTGCCAAGCTGATTATTCAGGGACTTAGTCATAGAACCTATCTTTCTGGGCACAAGAATCATGATTACAGCAATCATTCTGGGCACAAGAATCATGATTACAGCTCAACTCACTCAAGGACAGTTTCCTTAATCTAACTGTAAAGTTGTTCTTTACAAACATCTTTTAAAGAGTTACTAAACTAACGACTCAAAAAGAATTAAATGTGTAATGTGAAATGAACAAAATACACTTGAGTCAATTTTTATCTTTGTCCACACTGTGGTTTTGGTGTTCATTTCATTTCTTTGCACATGAAATAATGAAGGCTTCATTCAGATATTGTTAAGGGATGAAATCATTCTGTTTGGTGGCTTCCCACTGACCCCTCCAGGGCCCCACACTGACCCATGCCCCACACAATCCCAGCTACACGTTGACAGTTTTTGGAGAACTGGCATCCTGACCAGGGAGAACGCTTATCTTTCATCAAAGTAAAGTTTATTTTTTATGATTCAGAGTCTTCTTTGCCCATAACAGACTCTGATAATCTCAGTTTCTATTTGAAAAGTACTACAAAGATGTAGTATCAAATTTGGACAATTTTAAATCACCACCCGTGTGATTAAAATAGAAATAATAAAACCACACAAGACAAGATGCTCAAGGTAGATGAGGATATATAAACATAATGTTTCCTAGTCCAAATCATCTGGTAATTTAGCTACAATTTTGAACAAGAATTCCATTTGAACTTTGCTGAAAAAATGTGCATAGTATGGGTAACATGATTGTAACTGTTTGGTGCTAGTTAAATCAAATACACCCATTTAAATGGCCCGTCTAACTGGATAGGACAATCCTAAGCCAAAACTAATCATTGTCGCAATACTCACGCTTTGTAGACTCAGTCAAAGAAATGTGTATTCAGACTTGATGGGCTTTGTGTTCACCAGGGCTTTTGCTCTCCTTTCTCTGGGTCCTGCAAAGCTGACCCTAACCTCTTTTGAAGTCTGTGCTTACCCTGGAATCGGATCAGATTCATTGGAGTGGGTTGGGCAAGAAGGAAGAGAGCTCATTAAGTGCTCACATTTTTACACTATTTTCAGGGGATTACAATGATTGTTGAATGAGTTCTAGCTTTCTATTCATGGATTAAAAGTTAATATTTTACATTATCAACCTATTGTAGTAATACAGATGCTACCGCCCTGAAAAGGAACAAAAAGGTTTGAGGATGATAAAACCGATTACTATTGTATCATTGAATTACAAAAATATAATTATTCCAAAATATACAGGGTGCCCCCAAAATCACTATACATAGGGAAAATGGTAAATTATAGCTAAATGTACCTTTAATTACAAAATATCTATTGCAAAATTTTACAAAATATTTACAGAATAGTCTCTGTGTGTTGGCCATCTCCTTACAAGAAGAGGAGATTTGGACACAGATACACACAGACACCTGTAAGTACATAAGGATGTGACAGCCATGTACAAACCAAGGAGAAAAGCCTCAGCCAACACCTTAATCTTGAACTTCTAACCCCCAGAACTTTGATAAAATAAATCTCTGTGGTTTAAGTCACCTTTGTTATGGTAGGCCTGGTAAACCAATATGCCATTCTACTAGGATAACAGGAAAAAATAAAAGAAGAACATTGGCTTTACAGCAATTTTATAAAAAGTAAAAAAAGTTGGCTTGACACTAAGTCATCATTCATCTACATGTATTAACTGTGCAATACAGAAGAATCTAAAAAGGAACCATTGGCTAAGCATGGTGGCTCACACTGTAATCCTAGCACTCCGAGAGGCTAAGGCAGGAGGATTACTTGAGCCTAGGAGTTAGAGGTTGTGGTGAGCTATATGATGCCACTGCACTCTAGCCAGGGCAACAGAGTGACAATCTGTCTCAAAATATAGAGAATAGGGCGGTGCCTATGGCTCATCAAGTAGGGCGCCGGCCCCATATACTGAAGGTGGCGGGTTCAAACCTGGCCTCAGCAGAACTGCGAAACAGAAAAATAGCTGGGCATTGTGGCGGGCATCTGTAGTCCCAGCTACTTGGGAAACTGAGGCAAGAGAATCGCCTAAGCCCAGGAGTTGGAGGTTGCTGTGAGCTGAGTGACGCCACGGCACTCTACCGAGGGCGATAAAATGAGACTCTGTCTCTACCAAAAAAAAAAAAAAAATAGAGACTAAAAAGGAACCATTATTAATATTCTGTTTTCTTCATTATCTGTGGTGTAACATCAAGACTATGGTACGATGATGTAAGAGGAGTACTTTAGACTTTGTAAGTTAGATGGTGTGTCCTGCCCATACAGCTACCGTGCAAACTGTTCCCTTGTGTAGTTATCTAATGAAGACAGAACAGATAACAAAAACCAATGCACATTATAAGAATCATCTCAATATACAAAAACCCTTAATGCATTCAAATTTTCAACTTACAGAATTATGTTTCTAAATGTATGCTTGTGCCAGTTACTGATTTATTGCCTTTCAAATCCAAAAAATTCAATCTCTTTTGCCAGCTCTTTGAAAACAGATCTGGGCCCTTTAAATATTTTCCCTTTGCCAACAGGCATGACGCTAAGCTTTATTAGCAGAGAGAGCTGGACACACCTACAGAGAAGGGCTTCTCTCTCAGTCCAGATGTCCTTGTTCCTCATGCTCCGGAACAGGCTCTGGCTACTGCAGCCTGGGTGGCTTCTGGAGCACTCGACTCCCGAGGTGCTCACAGATGGCCCGGTAGCTGGTCCCTGCAACTTCTTCAGGTGCCCACTTAGAGGGATTTTTGCACTGGAGTACCTCCAGTGAGACACCTTCCCATGAACAGCTTTCCCTGGCATCCCAGAGAGTGGATTTCCCACAAGTTCAGTAGCAAATTTTCTACCATTTATTGAGCCATGGCCATGCCCTCTCCAATAATACCTAGGTCTCAGCCCTATGGACTCTTCCTTGATTTCTCCACCTCAGCTATTGGAGTATAGTGACTAGCATATATTATATTATATTATATTATATTATATTATATTATATTATATTATATTATATTATATTATTACTATGTTATATTATTATTATATCACATCACATCATATTATATTAGTATATGCTATTGTATCTGCCATTCCTACTTTCTTTAGAGTTTTCTTTACTTAGTACTTATTAACCAATACCTCATTAGTCCTATTCCTTTTATAATTAGCACTTCTTCATATTCAACTTGCCTTGTTCAAGTTGCTATATGCCATCTCTGTTGTGACTGATACAGTACTGAGTAACCACTCTTAAGGTTTTGTTTGCTGTTCTAAGTGAGATTGTTGGCAAAGCAAGAATCATATAACATCGCTTTTTACAGTAAAGGCCATAAAAAAAACCACACTCTCCCCATGCTTGTAACCCTGGAGAGTGCTCATAGGACCCCAGGTCTTTGATTGGCATAAGTTCTATGCTCTGCAGTGCAGTTCCTGGGGAGCCACATGCACTGAGAAGAGACCCCAGTCCTGGCGTTCATCTCCCCTACCCATACACCCCCACATCAAACCTCCCACACTTCTACCAGGAGAGCTTCTTTTCATCATTAAGAATTTAAAAGAGTGTTCTCCTGAACCACATTCACTTGTAGGATTATCTTGACTATGTCAGAAAGCATTCTTTTCCCATCAATACTAATTTGTGTCCCCATCCTTTGCAACCTTTGTTTATCATGACTTCTTACTTCATGTTCCAGGACTATCAAATTCCATATACACACACATATTCTCTATATAAATAGGCACATATATCTATTTACACATATAAATACATACGTATGGATCTCTCATCTTCTCTCCTTTCTTGATTTTTTAATTAATTAATTAGTTTGGTTTTTGAGACAGAGGCTAGCTCTGTCACCTAGGCTAGAGGGCAGTGACATGATCGTAGCTCACTGCAACCTCAAACTCCTGAGCTTAAGCAACCCTCCTGTTTTAGCCTCCTGAACAGCTGGGACTACAGGCACATACCATCATGCCCAGCTAATTTTTCTATTTTTGTAGAGATGGGGGTCTCCCTGTGTTGCCCAGGTGGGTTTCGAACTCCTGTCCTCAAGTGATCCTCCCGCCTTAGCCTCCCAAAGGCAGGAGTCACCCCAGTCAGCCTCTTGATGAGTTTATCCAGGTCATCCTCCCCTCGTTCTATTTCTTACATCTGTCTTCATTTACAAGCCGTCTAAGGAGCTAGAGCTACTGGCTTTGTTTCCCTTTCACTGAGATGGTGCCAGTTTCAAGTTACTTTAAAAACAAATTTGTTATTTCAATCGGAATCCATCTGGTGGCAGTTTCCTGGGACATCTCTCACCGTCTGTATGTGCTGGGGACACATGATCTGAAGGTGCTATGTTTCATTGCCAGAGATCACCAGTTTCATTCCTAGGACGTGTACGACAGCTTTAACATGGAAAATCTTAGGAAAGGTACATTCAAATGATGTCATTCCATACCTCACTTGATCAAGCTTCTGTGTTATGTCAAGAATCATGTGTGTTTATTACTGAATGTATCAGTACCTTTCGTCTTTCAGTTATAAACTTATTCCACTGAATCCAGGAAAAATGATATAAATTTTCATTAAAGAAAACTCTGTATTATGACAGCACTAAATGAATCATCTGCAATCTCTTTTAAAAGCTTTGACTTATTTTCTGCGCTTGGGAAGCACTACGTTGTACAAATATTTTCCCTAACAAGTATAAGACATGGCAATGTCTATTTTTATACATGCTGTATGAGGTTATGTAATATATTTCATGTTTGTGTGTTCAGTTACTTCTCCAACACAAAAAGGAAGCCCAGGCAAACATCCAATTCCTCGTTGCTGAAGATGATATTTTCCCAACGTGATTCACACGCTTACCTTCCTGCAGGCGTTTACTCGGGGACCTAGTGAAATGACACTGAGGTGAAGGCTGTTTTGCTTAGCCTTGACCAAACACCGAGGCTGAACTGTGGCAATGCAGAGTTCTTTCCCTTTCTACAAGACACGGTTTCTATGCATGTGTAAGCAGAGCTAAGCTGGATCTAGAGAGCGGCAACGTGATAAGAGCTTGGTTTGAAAACATGTTGTGCAGTTGAATGACTTGAATAACAAAACCCCAGGCAGAGTGTTCCTGAGCTAACTACATCTGCACTCTGCAAGGAGATCAATGCTTCCCCTCATTGATTTTCCTCAGTTGCAAGCCAGGATTATGCACATGGTGAAGCTGTATTCCCAGATTCATCCAGTCCGATTTTCTACTCAGCACTAAAAAGATGTAGTGCTCAACTGTAAACTGAAGGTTATAAAAGTCTAACTGCATCGAATTTGTCCTTGCATGAAGCCTGCATGTTAAACCGCAGCACCGTGATGTATTCCTCCTGCCATGGAAGGGCTACATGGGACTAGACAGACTCTGTTTGTGCACAGCTTCTAAATAAGTGGCAGAGATGCCAAAGATAAATCCGAGCTGCCTTGCATACGTTTGTGTAGCTCCCAAGATATTTCCGAACGTGCTAGGGCTTCCTTTCTGGCCGACTTGAAATGCAAAGTATGCATATAAAGAAATGATTCCCTTCCTAAATTCAGGGATTGACTGTCATCTTTCTGAATTTGAAATTGCCTCAGAATTTACCACTGGAGAAAAGTGGGTGGCTGGAAGGCTGTGAAAATCAAGGGCCTAAAAAGAAAGAGAAATCAAGGTTCTATTTCACTGTAAACACCCGGCAGCTCTGAACGTGGTTGAGTTTAATTCACAGGTAACGCAAAGTCACGGCTTCCATAAAGTCGTGAAACACTCTGTAAACAGCATTAACAGCCAGCTGCAATTTGAAAATACTCCCCCAAAAGGTGACTTCAACTCTGCAAAATCTCACCTTATTATATACGCATCATATAATATGTATATGATGTATGTTAATACACATACACACACGTATGATGCTGTTAGTGAAGGACAAGAGGAATTTCCCTTGCCCCACTCCACTCTGGGGGTAGGGACAATATCCCATCACAATGAAGACTTTAAATTTGCTTTTGAAAAAATCAGGTAAAATAAGCCATTTCCTCTCGAGACTAGATAAATGATGACACAGCTCTTTGCCTTTCAAGCAGAATTTGCACAGACTCTGGGCACGGTGCTCACTTCCTTTGTTATTAAAGAGTGCTGTCATCTCTCACTGTCTGTGTGCACTGGGGGCCAGGGCATGCTCTCACGCATCCACTCCTAAACATCGCTTCCTCGGTGGAAACAAGGTCTGGAGGCCAAGGAAAGAGGGCTGTACACCAAAGACGGTCAGGTAGATCCACATCCAGGGTTAAGAGTTTCCACTTCCCAGACTTAACATGTAAATTGAGCTGGCAGATCTACCCCAGTAGCTAAGAAATATAAACATGTTTCCAAGTTACCTAATCAGTGGATATTTTCCTAGTAAAAGATTAACCACACTGTGATCAGTTTCTTAGTGACTGAAGGTGCAAAGCAAATTCTCTCCTCTAAACACCAACACTTTCTTCAAGGACTTCCTTCTTCCTTTGAATCAAAATCAAAAAAATCACATGGATTTTTTTAAAACATCACAAGAAAATTGTTTCCCAGTGTAAATTTAAATGAGACCTACCCACCCTTACTCACTACCCAACAAGCATACCTGGGTCTGCTTTCATGCTTCTAGCTTGCCCTGAGCAAAATACACACTTTATTCTCAGGCATTGGCAACTGAATGTCAACCCGAAGAACAAAACAGAGGGAAAGTTAATATAAGTAGAGTTCATTTGAGCCAACCTAAGGAGTTCAACCCAGGAACATAGATTCAAGTTGCGCTGAATACACACTGATCAATTAGAAGTGGACTTTCTGGTTCGTCTTAAATAGGTACTTTTGCTGTTATTCTAGATTTTTTACACTGCCAGCCAAAGTGCAATGGTGTCATAATAGCTCACTGCAAACTCACCCTCCTGGGCTCAAAGGATCCTTCTGCCTCAGCCTCTTGAGTAGCTGAGAGTAGAGGTATTCACCTCTATGCCTGGCTAATTTATTATCATTATTGTTATTATTATCATCATTATTATTATTTTGGTAGAGACATGTTCTTGCTATTGCTCAGGCTGATACAAGTAGATTTTTAAAACAAAGAGGCAATTCTTAAGTTGTTTACCAAGAATTTGCATTAAAATATTATAAGCTATTGATTGTCTATACATGGCTCTTTGTATCAGAAATTCCAAGAACGTGAAGATAAGGAGCAAGGCAGCTAGTCACAAACAAAAGGCCTTCAAATGATCGTGTGGGTGCTGGGGAAGGGGGTGAGGTCTGACTAGAGTCCCGTATTCCTGTCACAGCCCAACCAAAGTCATTGCCCCTCTGCTCAAAAGAAAACCAATACACAGCTACAGCGAAGGTTACAGCAGAGAAAGAGGGTAATATCGCAGGCACTGTGGGAGGAAATGGGAAGAAGCTCTCAAATCCATCTCCCTGAAAGTTTAGAAGAAAGGGTTGTTAAAGATAGTTTAGCAGGCAGAAGGCTACACGGTTGGGTCTGCTAGTTGGCTGGACTGGTGCAGAGCCAAAGGAGTGTACAAATTTCTTCTTTGCTATGTCCACTCTTGGGGGGGTCACTAAACCATTTGAGTCAGCTCCTCAGTTTGGGCCACTGGTCTGGGTGGGTCTGCCGTTCCACTGGAATGCGGAGCCTGGAAGATACCCCAAAAACTAACCTTCGGTTTCCGAAAGGTGATGTTATCTATGGGAGCAATGAGCAGAGCTAGGAATCGTCATGGCCATCAGCTGTATGACTCCTGAGTACGAAGCAATTATAGGAAAGCAAGCTAGGGACAATGACTGGATATATATTTCCCCTACTGCAGTTCCCACTTTGTGGCTCTTTGTTAATTTTATAAAGGGCAGTTTCAATTATGTCTCTCTGGGCCTGGTAAATTGTGCATACCTCACATAGCTCTGATTATTCTGAGTGATATTTCTTTTCTCAAAATGCATTTTTCCACTTATTACTATATTTATAATTTACAAGTGCCCATGATATTTTCAATTAAGTATGATATGGCACTAATTTCTTGAATATGTAAGTGATAGTTAAAGAAAAAGAAAAAAAGAATTCTGAATTTCTAATAGTGTGAAGAAAAGAAAAAATATTTGAGTGATAATGTTCTGAATAGCATTAATTTTTTTGGGACAGAGTCTCACTCTGCCTCCCTCTGTAGAGTTCTGTATTATCATAGCTCACAGCAACCTCAAACTCTTGGACTCAAAAGATCCTCTTGCCTCAGCCTCCTGAGTAGCTGGGACTACAGGGTGCCTGCCACAATACCTAGCTAGTTTTTGTATTTTCAGTAGAGATGATGTCTCACTTTTGCTCAGTCTGGTCTTGAATTCCCCAGCTCAGGTGATTCATACCCTTGGCCTCCCAGAGTGAGCCACCATGCCTGGCCTAAAAAAAACATTAATTTTTTAGTAAAAGTAACTTAGATCTCTCATACAGTCATTTTGAGATATTTGAAAGTTAAATTGGAGTTGATTTTCCTGAATGTAAAGGAAATGTTCCTATCCGGAAAACCTTCCTCTTTGAGTGTTCTCTTTAATAAAGTCATCCTTTTGAGTTTTTACATGTAAGTTAGTGCCCTTGATTCAGTGATGGTAGTCTACATAAACATCAGTGAAGTAATTTGATAATGAATAAGTAGGAGGAGACACCATTGTTTAACCTCCAAACTATGCTAATAAGTAGGGTGATAGACTGGCCCTGCTGAATAATGGAGCTGTTATTCTAGCCCAGTGGGACTGTGTCCAAGGCCCTCCAAGGAAGACTTGCCAGGCCGGGCTGTGTGCTCCTCCAAATGCACTTTGCACAGCCTTCAGTATCTGGTTACAGCACATTTATCAAAGGAAATCACAATTTGGAAGAAAACCACATTTTCTGCTCTCTCAAATAAGAAACATCCCTGTATGCTACTTCCATTTTACTTGTTACCCAGGTAGAACAGAAGACTAATCTGGAAAAATATTTGTTAATAAAAAGAACTACAACACTGGGAAAATGTCAGTCCTTTGAAACATACAGTATACTCTAAAGATGCCATTTTAATACTGTAAGAAAAAAATGTCCATTTTCTTTCTAAAGCCAGAACATGCTAATATATTATTACACACAGCATAAAGTTAAGGGTGTTTGAACAGTGAAAATAGAAAGCTTTCATAGTTACTCAACCTTGAATACTTAGGACATTTCATTTCTTTTTACAGCACCATATTCCGTCGATAAAAGATCAAATGCTTTTGCTTACTGGACTGAAAAAAATCAACTCCTCCAAACTTTTAGCACTTGATGTTCCTGGTAGTATTTGCTCTCAGCTATATAGCTCATTAAATGAGCTGATCTACCACTGAGTCTATAAATTGCAACAAAAGCAAAGTGCTTTCTTTTTTTTCTCAGTGTAGGTGGCAACAAACTGAAATACACTGAAATCCGGGTTGCTTATGAATTTTCCAGGTGCATAGTGGGTATTCCGCATAATAAATGCTTGCCACGAATTTGGCAATTTTTCTATAACAATCTAATTGGGACTTCTCTGGGTTGGAGTGGGGGACCCATGATTCTTGACTGGTAATTGGATGAGACTGGGGGGAAATGACGCAAAAGATAAATAAAGCTAGACAAATTGGGTATTTGGTAATGATATGGCTTGCATTTAATTAGAAGTTTGTATTAGACATTATTTCTTGTATTTCATTTCACACAAAAATATAGTGTAAGTCACTGTTCTAGGCTCTTTAAAAGCAGAGCACACAAACAACTGCAGGAAATGGATAATTTGCTCATCCCCCTATTAAAGGTGATGGACTGGGTCGCAACGCTTTTAGAACTAATGAGCAACAAAGCTGGGATTTGAACCCGGGGATTATTAGCCCAGAGTCTATTCCCGTAACCTCTCAATTACTCTTGTCTATTTCTTAAGGGATGCAAAATGGGGACCGTTAGAGTCCCAAGGAAATTAGATTAACCAATATATCAAGGCATTCACACCACTTATTTTTTCACCTTCTTCTCATATCACACATCCTAATAGATAAAACGTAAATCTAAGAAAACCTCTGCATTCTGGTGCATATAGGAGTGCTGATTCATTCTGTTTGTTTGTTTTGTTTTGACTCACCTGTGGTGCATTTGGAAAATTCATTCATTTTTAACCACATTTCTGTCTGAGAGGATGCTCAGATGGTGATACTGGTAATATCACCAATTGCAAACATTATTTTTTCCCTTACTTTATATCCTAAATCAAATAAAAGATTTTCAAAAATTGTTGAGTCTTAAACGAGCCAAGGTATCATTTCAAAAATAGCTCTGCAATGATCTCTAAACAAAGAGTTTGGCTGTACTCTTAGGCTTTAGCAGTATATTCATGCCATATTATTAGAATCATATGGTCTCTAACCTTTTCATTTTTTTAATTTAAAAAAAACTTTATGTATGAATATACAGGGTACAAGTGTAATTTTGTTGCATTGATGGCCTTTTTCATTGATTAACTAACATTTAAGGTTCCTCTGTGCCTTTTCATGGCTTGATACCTTATTTCTCTTTAGCTGAGTAATGTTCCATTGTGTGGCTATACCATTTTTACCATTCACCTACTGAAGGACATCTTGGCTGCTTCTAAGCATTGGCAATTATGTAAAGCTGCGATAAATATCTGTGTATAGGTCTCTGTGTAGACTTAACTTTCCAGTTCATTTAGGGGAGCAAGATTGCTGGATTATTTGTCAATGTTTATTTAGTTTTGCAAGAAACGGTCAAACTGCCCTCCAAAGTGCTACACCTCGTTGCATTCCCACCAGCAATGAATGAGCATTCCAACTGCTTCACATTCTCACCAGCATTTGGTGGTGTCAGTGTCTGGATTCTGGACATTCTAACAGATGCATAGTGATATCTCATTGTTCTTTTAATTTGCAGTTGCCTAATAACAGATGATGTTGAGCATCTGTTAATATTTTTTATTTGTCCTTTGTATGTCTTCTTTGGTGATGTGTTTGTTAAATCTGTTGCCCATCTTTTATCCTTGTTTATTTTCTTTTACTTTTTTTTTTTTTTTGAGACATAGTTTCACTTTGTTGTCCCCTGTAGAGTGCTGTGGCCTCATAACTCACAGCAACCTCAAACTTTTGGCTAAAGTTTGCTTCAGCTTCCCAAGTAACTGGGACTACAGTCACCACCACAATGCCTGGCTACTTTTTTTAGAGGTGGGAGTTTCACTCTGGCTCAGGCTGGTCTCGAACTCATGAACTCAGGTTATTCACCTGCCTTGGCCTCCCAGAATACTAGGATTACAGGCGTGAGCCACCGCACCAGATAAGAATGGCAGGTTGTTTATTTTCTTATTGTTAAATTGTAAGAGTTTTTCGTATATTTTAGATAAAAATCCCGTATTAGAAACATATTTTGTAAATATGTTTTCCTAGTTTATACTTTGACTTCTCATTCATCTTGTGCCTCCTTTTTTTTTTTTTTAGTTTAAGGTAAATGGTTCATTGAAGTGCTACACCAGTTGGAGAATTTTTTAATTTTTTTGCAGTTTTTGACTGGGGCCATGTTTGAACCCACCACCTCTGGTATATGGGACCGGCGCCCTACTCCTTTGAGCCACAGGGGCCGCCCAAGAATTTTTAAATTTTTACCATAAAATTTCATTTTTCTCCTTGACATATTAATTGAAGTCTTGCTAATCTTAGTCTCCATTCAGACTCCCAAACTTAATTTCTTAAATCACCTGGAGTAATTTTACACTCACCTCTACAGCAATCTGAGTAACTAGATTTCCCATATAAGAATAGAATTGTTATATGTTATCCTTTGAGCCCTATATGTCTGATATAAACACAGAGGAAATCTCTTCACTTTTACTCACTTTATATTCTTTTTTAAAAATTTCCTTTTCCTGGACCAATTTCCCATTTTCTTCAATAGTTCCACTGCTCCCTGGAGAGCTATAAAATAAAATATACACCTTAATTTCACAACCAAAGGGGAAAAAGAATTGGATACAGTTGCCTTCGCATACAACACAGTGCTAGAGCCAGGAGCAGAAGAAATTCATTTGCTCACTTGTATAATCTTGTCTTAGCGCTTTACTTACTAACAAATGGCTTAAGAAAATTGTGAAAAAGGGACCTGTACAGGGATATGTATTTAGATTTTCAAAGAGTTTAGAAAAATAAAGCTTAGTGTTAAAGCTCTGTATTTTCCTGGATTGTCTGTGGAAATGATCAGAAGTATGGCATTACAAGATCTCCAACTTGTTTAGGGTGTTCAAAGAAATCAAAGAATTGTGGAAAGCATATATTGACCAGGGACCAATGTTTGTTGTCTTTGAAAGCTTCTTCACCCCAAACATGTCACAGAAATAGATGAACAAGACCACCCAGGTGTGGTGGTGGAGCCCAGGTGTCCTACATGTTCAGCACAAGCTAGAAGACACTATTTAAGAAAGAAATGACTAAAGCCAGCCTGCCAAAAGGCTTGCATTTCAGGTTCTAAGAGTAATTTGTCCATTCAACAGATATTTATACATTCCTTACTTTGTGCAAATCAGCTCACACAGAAAGAAAAACATATTCAGATAGATTCATAAGAGACACCAAGAGCTAAATGACATGAAAGGAATGAAAATAATCCTGTCAAAGTTCTTAGGACGGAACACCCTGCATTTAGTAGATGTGATCAGACTGGTTCAAGGAGGAGTTGCGCCACCAGCGGAAGAAAAGGGTGATTTGCATGGAAAGACACCCAAGAAAAAGGCGTGGAAACAAAAGTCCTTGTCCTTTGGCCCTGTTTGGGGAAAAAGGACTAGTTCGGTTGGGGTGGAGTTTAAACCTGTATAAGTACACAAAGGAGATGAGAAAAGAGGCATGAGAAGACAGGATTAGGACACTGTTGTCATTGGTCATTTCTTCCTGAATAACAAATTAGCCAAAACCTAACAACTTCTGACAATTATTATTTCACAGTTTCTGAGAGTCAGGAATACTGGAATAGCTTACTTAGTTCAGCCTCAGGGCCTCTCATAGGGCTATAATCTAAGTATCTATGAGTCTAGGCTGCATTCAGCTGAGACTTGCCTGGGGCTAGAAGAGCCACTTCCAAACTCAAGTGCTTATCAGCCAGAGGCCTCAGTTCACTTCATCCACTTCAGTGGACTTCTCCATGGCAGCTGGCTTCCCCCAGAGAAAGTACTGAACAGGGGGACAGAGAGAGAGAGAGAGAGAGGGAAAGAGCACAAGGGGACATCAGCACGAGCACCAGAGCCCGTGCAGAACAGAAGCTTTAGTGCTAGGCCAGTAGCATGGCATCAGTAATCCTAGCACTCTGGGAGGCTGAAGCAGGGGTTTGAGACCAGCCTAAGCAAGAATGAGACCCTATCTCTACTAGAATAAGAAAAAAAAAAAAAAAAAACTAGCGGGGTGTTCTGGAAAGTACCTATAGTCCCAGCTACTTAGAAGGCTGGGGGGAGGACCACTTGAGCCCAGGAGTTTAAGGTTGCTGTGAACTACACTGATACCATGGCACTCTACCCAGGGCAACAGAGTGAGACTCTGTCTTGAAAACAAAAAAGAAGTTTTAGCCTTATTTGTAATCTGATCTTGGAAATGACATACATGTTTTCTGATCATTTTTTCCAGTCTTTTTTTTTAAAACTATTTATTTATTTATTTTTGTTGTTGTTGCATTTTGGCTGGGGCCGGTTTGAACCCACTACCCTTGGTATATGGGACCTACTCACTGAGCCATAAGTGCCACCCCCATTTTTTCCAGTCTTTTCCCCACACAGACCAACTCTCATATACTGTGGGAGGAACTGCACAAGGGTACGGACACCACAGGGTGATCCCATCTGACAGTCTGAGTATACAACAGCATCGTAGTTATGTCAAAGAGGGACTGCACATCTCTAAGGGTTTTGTTTATTTATTTATTTTTGGAGACAGGGGCCTAAGCTGTGGCATGATCACAGCTCACTGTAGCCTCAAACTCCTGCTCTCAAATGATCCTCCTGCCTCAGCCTCCTGAAAGTAGCTGGGAGTATAGGCAGGTACCACTGTGCCCAGCTGAAGGGCTTCTTTTACACTGCGATCATCACAGGGTTTCTGAACAGTAAAAGGCGATGAACAGAGGGACCTCACAAGATGCGTTTAGTGACATCTAAACATGTGCGTTTGATGGATGATAAAAGAAATGAACAGAATGAGTTACCAGATGGAAGGATACTGAGGCTCTAGGTGAGAACTAATGAACCCTCAGCAGGTGGGAGGCAGTGAAATGAGAAAGAAGAGCCAGATGCCCGAGTCAACAGCAAGAGACTGAGTTGACGGAATGTGGTGTTTATCTCCAAAATAATCCAAGCAGAGGCCTGATGATGTCTTCATTTTTTCAGCAAATATCTAAGCACCTGCTACATGCTGCACACACTGCGAAGGGTTAGAAAGAGAAACTGGTGAAAATCAGACGCTCCCAATCTGTTTGGGGAGAAAGATAAGCAAACAGAAGGTCACAATTCCACGCAATAAGAAGCACACTCCCGTGGAACAGAAAAGGGCATCTACTACAAAGTGGGGACTTGGGAATGTGTTGTCACTTTGGTTGGTGGGCTGTGTCAAAAAAGGAAAGGAACCTTTAAGTGAATCAGGAAAGATAAGGTTAAGGAGATTGGGGAATATGTTTTAGGCAGAGAGAATGTTTTGCTTAGAAACCTGGAATTGGACTTGAGCAGCGCCCACCGTCCCTATCTGCCAGACCAAGCGGCCTGCCAGGTAAGAGACTCCAGGGCCCCACCGAGCCCCTGCCAATCCCCAGGCCAGGGAAGCCACCGGGACACCTGCGCTGCTCCGATCCTGATCCGTGCTCCACTGGGCCTCCCCCCGCACCTACAGAGGCCAGGAACTCCAGCAGGACCCCAACTGGCCTGTGCCAGCAGCAGCCAGGAACTCTGCGGGGACTCCCGGGTGCCCCAATTTGCACCCTGCCAGGCCTTAGCTCACCCCCAGCAGCGGCCAGGAAGTCCGCAGAGACTCTAGCGTGGTGCCGATCTGTGCCCCACCCACTCTTGGCCCACTGCCCGCCAAGACCCCTGCCTGGCTCCCATCCATGCCCCAGGCCCACCACCCACAGTGGCCAGGAACTCCACTCTGCCAGGAACCCCGCGTGGCCCCGATTGGCACCCCACCGGGCCTTGACCACCGCCAGCAGTGGCCAGGAAGTCCACTGGGGCTCCCTTCGAGAGCCCATCTGTGCCCCACCGGGCCTTGGCCTGCTGCCCCTGGGGACCCCCGCCTGGCTCCGATCCATGCCCCAGGCCCACCACCCACAGCAGCCAGGAGCTCCACTCTGCTGGGACCCCCGGTGTCCCAATTGGCACCCAGCAGGGCCTTGGCTCACTGTCAGCAGTGGCCAGGAACTCCGCTGGGACTCCCATGTAGCCCTGACTGGCAGCCCACCGCCAGTAGCAGCCAGGAAGTCCGCTGGGGCTCCCTCCTGGTGCCAATCTGTGCCCTGCCCAGCCTCAGCTTGCTGCCAGCTGGGACCCCGCCTGGCTCCGATCCATGCCCCAGGCCCGCGGCCCTCTCTCTGGAGCCCTCCTCCCAGTCAGAGACTGCTGGAGGCATGGGCTCCCTTTGAAAAGGCCACCGGGTGCCCCATCCCATGCCCTGCTGCTTGATCTGGGCCTGGGGCTGCTACCGCAGCCAGAACTCCCTGGGTGGGGCAGTCCCAGAGGAGCTACACAGGGTCACTCCCTACAAAGATCCAGCAACAACAGAGTGATCCTGTCAGGGTCTGATCTGGGAGAGAAACCTCCCAACTCTGAGGATGGTCATAGGTAACAGTGAAAAATAATCATGAGGTGGAATCAACAGAAAAACTCTGGCAATATGAAAAATCAGAGTAGATCAACTCCCCCAAGGAATGACAAGGTAGATACAGCACAAGATCCCTTGCATAAGCAAATGGCTGAGATGTCAGAAATCGAATTCAGAGTCTGGATAGCAAATAAGATCAGCCGAATGCAGGAAAAGATAGAATTAGAATTTCAGGCAGTAATCCAAAAGATGACCCAAAAGATGTCTCAAGAATTTAACAAATTCAAAGACAAAATAACCAAAGATTTTGACACATTGAGACAAGAAGTTGCAGCCCTCAAAGATCTGAAAAATACAGTAGAATCCCTCAGTAACAGAATGGAGCAAGCAGAAGAAAGGATTTCTGACATGGAAGACAAAGCTTTTGAACACTCCCAAACTTCCAAAAAGGAAGAGAAATGGAAGGCAAAAACAGAGCATTCTCTCAGACAGCTCTGGGATAACTCAAAGAAAACCAATATTCGCCTCATAGGGATACCTAAAAATGATGAAGTGGCGTCACAAGGCACAGAGTCTCTTCTTTATGAGATTATGAAAGAGAACTTTCCAGACATGCCATGAGATTCTGAAATTCAGATAACAGACAGTTTCAGAACCCCAGCACAACCAAACCCGAATAAGACATCCCCCAGGCACATCATAATTAAGTTCACTAAAGTTAATATGAAGGAGAAAATTCTGAAAGCAGCCAGACATAAGAATCCATTACCTAGAAGGGGAAGAATATTAGAATAACTGCAGATCTCTCTGATCAAACCTTTCAAGCTAGAAGAGAATGGTCATCGACTTTTAATCTCCTAAAACAAAAGAACTTTCAACCCAGGATCCTGTACCCTGCTAAACTGAGTTTTATTTATGATGGAGAAATTAAATACTTTAACAACATCCACATGTCGAAGAAATTTGCTATAACTAAAACAGCTCTCTAGGATATTCTCAGACCTATCCTCCATTATGACCAGCATAATCCTCCACCACAAAAGTAAACTCACCCAGAAACTTTTTATCAAATTTCAACTTCTACAGTGATCAAAGGATTAAAATGTCCAACGGACTTTCTAAAGATTTATCACTGTTTTCAATTAATGTGAATTGTTTAAATTGTCTTTATCCCAAGGGGCTTTATCCCAGGGTCTCAAGGCTGGTTCAATATACATAAATCTATAAATGTAATTCAACACATAAACAAATTAAAAAATAAAGACCATATGATTCTCTCAATGGACACAGAAAAAGCTTTTGACAATATCCAGCATCCCTTCATGATCAGAACACTTAAAAAATTGGTATAGAAGGGACATTTCTTAAACTGATAGAGGCCATCTACAGCAAACCCACAGCCAATATCGCATTGAAGGGAATTAAATTGAAACCATTTCCACTTATATCAAGAACCAGGCTAGGTTGCCCATTGTCTCCATTGCTCTTTAACATCATAATGGAAGTTTTAGCCATTGCAATCAGGGAAGAAAAGGCAATCAAGGGTATCCACATAGGGTCAGAAGAGATCAAACTTTCACTCTTCACAGTTGATATGATTGTATATCTGGAAAATACCAGGGATTCTACTACAAAACTTTTAGAAGTGATCAAGGAATACAGCAATGTCTCAGGCTACAGAATCAACACCCATAAATCTGTAGCCTTTATATATACCAACAATAGCCAAACCGAAAAAACAGTCAAGGACCCTATTCCCTTTACAGTAGTGCTAAAGAAGATGAACATGAAGACACTTGTAGTCTGTAGAGACAAAATTATGTTCATGACTCATTTTTAATTTTTTAAAGTCCAATGTACAAGTAATTCATGTTTATTTTACATCAGGAAACAATGAAAATATGTTTTAAGAAATGTAGACTCTTTACCAGCTATTTGTATAGCATTTCTTATGATTCTTATCCATGCAAATATATGGGGATCTATTGCTTTTCTTAAAAAATGTGATTATTATTTTGACTCTTAATTTTCTTATTTAAAAATACATGTCAGTCCTCTGTCCAAATTAAGATACATTTCTAATTCTTTTCTTAATAACCAAAATAATTCACAGAATATGATCATACCATGATATATATATATATATATATGTATGTATGTATGTATTTATTTAACTATTTCTACATTGAAAACTCATCCCACTATTTCCAGTTCTGTTTCTTTTCTTTCTTTTTTTTTTTTTGCAGTTTTTGGCCGGGGCTGTGTTTGAACCCACCACCTCAAGCATATGGGGCTGATGCCTTACTCCTTTGAGCCACAGGCGCCACCCTCCAGTTCTGTTTCTTTCACAAACATTGTTGCAATGTTGTGTAGGCATTGGTGCTTTGATTAAATAGAAATCATTTTAACAATTATCACATGCCCAATGTAGAAATAAAAATTTTATATATCATTACATGTATATAAATTGCATTCTCATTTATCATTAAATTGTAACATTTGCCTTGATTTTCTTTTTTTCAATATTATTTTAACTCTAAAGATATAAAGTCAGAGCTGACAGGATGTGGCCAATAGCTGGAGAGTTCTATGACAATAGAAAATTAAATGAGCAGTTAGAACAACACCTGAATTAGTTCAGATTCTCCAGAAGGACAGAAGCTATAGGATATATATACTTATATACAGATACAGATATATAAGGGCGATTTACTGAGGGAATGTCTCATACAATCAGGGGGTCTGAGAAGTCCCACGTAGCCCATCTTCAAGCTGGAGACCAAGGGATGCCAGGAACTTGGCTCAGTCCAAGTCTTAAAACCTCAAGCCCAGGGAAGTCAATAGCCTGTGAACCTGGGTGCTGCTGGTGTAAGTCCTAGAGTCTGTAGGCTGGAGAGCCTGAAATTATCATGCCCAAGGGCATAAGAGGAAGTATGCCCCAGATTTAGAAGAGAAAGAAAGTCTTACCTTTACTTTTTTGTTCTATCCAGTCCTTCAGACACTCAGATGGTACTCACCTATACTGAGTGCTGATCTTCTCCACTTAGTGCAAGGATGTAGGAGGCATCTGTGAGAAATACTTTGGCTATAAGGGATTGGGGAAGAGATTTAACATCATTGGCTCTCATTAATGAGATGCACAAGAGCATGAAAGTATGTACATCATTGGTTAGCAGCCTCCACACTGCTAACCATGGTAGGTGGCCATGGGATTACTTCTATAAATAGCTTCAGGAGAAGTTAGCAGGGGCTCCTCCTTTGGCTCCGCTTCTTGCTCAGAGCACACCTGATCAGCATTCCCCAGCAATACTGCTGAGAGATTGTTGCTGAGATGGTCACTCCTACTAATATTGACTATGACTTGCAAGGTGTTTTGGCACTTGAAAACTGAATGAGACCTGTCCAGACTAGGCTGGAGCAGCAGCCCACATCCAGACAGTTGAGTGGGCCTGGGCTGGAGACCTAGCATCCCAGCTCCCATGAGGCCTCTGGTCAGGCCAGAGTCACGGCATCTTGGGCCCTGACACATTGACTCATATCTAATAATCTCTGCAATCACCCTCACAAACTTAGCCAGAAATCATAATATTTCAGTTCTCTAGGTGGTACTTAACTTGGTCAAGTTGACATCTAAAATTAACCATTCACATGACCAAAAAAAAAAAAAAACAAAAAAAAAAGAAAAGAAAAATAATCATAAAAAATAGGAAGCACAGGAAATAAAAGAGAAGGACATGTGCATTTCTAACGTTTGGAGATGATTAGTATTGGAAAGGAAAGTATTAATTATGTGAAGATATTCAATTTTTAAGCCATGATTCTGTGGATGTGCTATTTTAATCTCCAAATTAAAGAATGAGTATGGAAGGCACACATAATAACTAATTGCATTTACAATCAAAATACTTCACATTTTAATAGAAACTCATAAATAAAGTCCATACACTTTAATTTTATGAAATAAATGTAAAGAGCTTTTAAGCAACTTTGCCAAGGGTTTTAACCTTGCTGTCATTTGATATTGACTTCAGAAATAGTGAAGGAAATGCAAATATTAAATAAATAGCAAGGTAAATAAAGAGTTTACCAAACAATTAGCATGACTTAATTATTTCTTCCTTTAGTCCAACCATTAAGGGTCAAGACATTTCAAGCTTAAATGAGTGAGAATGACCTATGTCAACCTTTCTACTCTTTATCTTCTTCTTCAAGATGCACCAAGGCCATTGAGCATATGGAGACTGCTTTTTTGGAAAACATTTGAAATACATTTTAATTTGTACATCCAAACACAACAATAAAGTCAGTCCACTTTGTTTCTGGCTTCACATCACTTCCACTGTGAGCAGCACTGTGTGCTATCAAATAAATAAAAATTTCTCACTTGGGGTAGAGCTCTGAAGCCAAATTAGATTGAATCCAAGTGCTATTGAATGATAATTTAAGAGTGAACAAGACTAGCATAATTTATCTGTTCCAACGTGAGCAGTTTAGAATATAATATTCAAATATTGTTATTATCAGAAATGTATTTTAAAGATTCCTAGACTTCATCAACAATATATCTAGACAATGAGCAATGGGCAGTAAGTCTTTGTTCTTTGGCTTGGATATTTTGATCCAGCCAAGCCAAGTTTAATATTTTCTTAGCTGCTTGAGTTCCCCAGTTTGTTTTGTTTAGAGTGACTTTAACTTCCAAGGCATTTTAAAAAGGTAACTGATACTTTATTACATGAATAACATGAATAAAGAACACAGCAACAACAAAAACTCATTACATTAACTAATTCATTTACTTGTTAGCAAACTTACCCATAAGTTAAAAAAAAAAAAAAAAGACTGAGTTAGAAGTGTGGATTCTAATCCAATTGATTAAAAGGTAATTAGAGCTACCTTGCCTGAAAATTATAACCACATATGACAATTTAAAGTTTTAAAATAATTAAAAAATTACAAATTTTGCTTCTCATTCATATAAGCCACCTCACAAGATTCGGTAGCCATATGTGACCAGCATCCACTCTATTGGACAGTGCAGATAATGAATATCTCTATCAAGATAATTATCATGGACAGTGTTGCTACATAGAATCATGTGTCTTTTGCCCATTGATTTGTTCTTTGCTCCTTCTCTTATGTCTTGGCAGACTGTGCATTGCTAGGAACACTAATCATTAAGAGTGACTAGATCATATTGCACAGATGCCCTATTTCACACACCAAAGTCATTTTGTGATGCTAGAATTACATCTACAAATTCTACCGTCTACTTTTTCCAAATTGCTATTATCAAACCATTTCATAACTAGAAAATTGGTGTATACTTACAGTTAATTTTTTATTTTATTAAACTATGTACCTTAAATTATATTTTTATGTCTGAAATTAAACATTGTCCTTTTAGTCATATATTCATTTGTGCTCTAGAAACTTTGGAGAACGGTAGCTTTGCATGAGATTGCAAACTGTTGATTTTTGGTTTTATAAATTTTATTAATGAATTGTTCTATGTTTGATCATATATATGTATAAATATATACATATATAAGTATATATATATGTATATATATATATATATCACAAATATACCAGTCTGTAATGGACTATATGTAAAAACTGATTAATTTAGGGGACATCTGCTTGATATTGCTGGTGGCTTTCCTGAATCTGAGGATGTGAAGCTTAAATTTGAAGAGCTCATGGGTGTAATCAACCCAGAATTGGACAAGTACTTTCCATCAGACTCTGGAGTGAGAATCATAGCTGAGCCAGGCAAATATGTTGCATTAGCCTTCACACTTGCAGTTAATATCATTGCTAAAAAAATTGTATTAAAGGAACAGATAGGTTCTGATGATGAAGATGAGACCAGTGAACAAACCTTTATGTATTACATCCAACGATGGAGTATATGGATGGTTTAATTTCA
>CAUYRH010004947.1:0-37891 GCA_963574655.1 Perodicticus potto
ACTAGCAGTGGCAAATATGGAACCGGACATTGACCATTTCATTAGCCAAAAGCAGGCCGGCCCGTAGTTCCCATTGAAATACTGATAAGTTTGTTAATTTAACTTTATTTGTTCTTCATTTTAAATATTGTATTTGTTCCCGTTTTATTTTTTTACTTCAAAATAAGATATGTGGAATGTGCATAGGAATTTGTTCATAGTTTTTTTTTTTAAAAACTATAGTCCGGCCTGCCAACAGTCTGAGGGACACTGAACTGGCCCCCTGTTTAAAAAGTTTGAGGACCCCTGCTCTAAACAGAAATTAAACAAAGTGTAAGGGATTTAAATGAGACCCTAGAACAACTGTGCTTGATAGACACATATAGAACACTCCATCCCAAAGATAAAGAATATACATTCTTCTCATCACCCCCTGGAACATTCTCCAAAATTGATCATATCCAAGGACACAAAACAAACCTCAACAGAATCAAAAGAATTGAAATTTTACCTTGTATCTTCTCAGACCACATGGCACTAAAGGTGGAACTCTACTCAAACAAAAATGTTCAACCCCACATAAAGACAAGGAAAAAGACAAACAACCTTCTGTTGAATGACAGTTGGGTGCAGGAAGACATAAAAGAGGAAATCATTAACAACTTCCTTCAGCATAACAACAATGAAGACACAAGCTACCAAAACCTGTGGGACACTGCAAAAGCAGTTCTAAGAGGAAAATTTATCACTTTAGATGCCTACATTTGAAAAACAGAAAAAGAGCGCATTAACAAATTCACAAGCCATCTTATGGAATTGGATAAAGAAGAACGATCTAAGCCTAAACCCAGCAGAAGAAAAGAAATATCCAAAATTAAATCAGAGATCAATGAAATTGAAAACAAAAGAATCATTCAGAAAATTAACAAAACAAGGAATTGGTTTTTTTGAAAAAATAAATCAAATAGATAAACCTTTGGCCAGAATAACTAGAAATAAAAAAGTAAAATCTCTAGTAACCTAAATCAAAAATGATAAAGGGGAAATAACAACTGATCCACAGAGATACCAGAGATTATCTCTGAATACTACAAGAAACTTTATGCCCAGAAATGTGACCATGTGAAGGAAATGGATCAATATTTGGAATCACACTCTCTACCTAGACTTAGCCAGGAAGAAATAGATTTCTTGAACAGACCAATTTCAAGCACTGAGATCAAAGAAACAATTAAAAATCTCCCAACAAAATAATGCCCTGGTCCATATGGTTTCACACCAGAATTCTATCAAACCTTCAAAGAAGAGCTTATCCCATACTGCAGAAATTATTCCCAAAAATTGGGGAAGAAGGAATCTTCCCCAACACGTTCTACAAAGCAGATGCCACCCTGATGATGAAAACCAGGAAAAGACCCAACTAAAAAGGAGAATTTCAGATCAATTTAACTAATGAATATAGATGCAGAAATTCTCAACAAAATCCTAGCCAATAGATTATAGCTTATCATCAAAAAAGTCATACATCATGATCAAGTAGGTTTCATCCCAGGGATTCAAGGCTGGTTTAACATATGCAAGTCCATAAACGTTATCCACCATATTAACAGAAGCAAAAACAAAGACCATATGATCCTCTCAATAGGTGCAGAAAAAACATTCAATAAAATCCAGCATCTTTTTCTAACTAATTATAAAACACAAGACATCCATTTGCTTTCTGCAGGAAACACATCCAGCTTAGACACTGGGTTAAACACATCCAACACACCCAGTGCCTAGAACACTGAAGAGTATAGGCATAGGTGGCACATCTCTTAAACTGATTGAAGCTGTCTATGACAAACCTACAGTTAATATTTTACTAAATGAAGTAAAACTGAAAGGTTTTCTTTCCACTTTGGACTGGAACCAGACAAGGTTGTCCTCTGTCACCATTACTATTCAACATAGTGCTACAAGTTCTAGCCAATACAATTGGGCAAGACAAAGAAATAAAGGGCATCCAAATGGGAGCAAAGGAGGTCAAACTTCCCTCTTTGCCAATGATATGATGTTATACTTACAGAACCCCAAAGACTCAACCACAGGACTCCTGGAAGTCATCAAAAAATACAGTATGTCTCAGGATATAAAATCAATGGCCACAAGTCAGTAGCCTTTGTATACGCCAATAACAGTCAAGATGAGAGGCTAATTAAGGACACAACTCCCTTTCCCATAGCTTCAAAGAAAATGAAATACCTAGGAATATACCTAACAAAAGAGGTGAAGGACCTCTACAAAGAAAATTATGAAACCCAAAGAAAGGAAATAGCGGAGGACTTTAACAAATGGAAGAACATACCATGCTCATGCTGGGAAGAATCAACATTGTTAAAATGTCTATATTTCCCAAAACAATCTACCGATTCAACACCATCCCTATTAAAATACCAACATCCTATTTTCGAGACTTGGAAAAAATGATTCTGCATTTTGTATGGAACCAGAAAAAAACCTGTATAGCTAAGGCAGTACTTAGTGAAAAAACAAAGCTGGGGGCATCAGCATACCAGATTTTAGGCTGTACTACAATGCCATAGTGGTCAAGACAGCATGGTACTGGCACAAAAATAGAGACATAAACATTTGGAATAGAATAGAAAACCAGGAAATGAAACTAACATCTTACAACCACCTAATCTTTGATAAACCAAACAAGAACGTATCTTGGGGGAAAGACTCCCTATTCAATAAATGGTACTGGGAGAACTAGATATCCACATGTAAAAGACTGAAACTGGACCCTCACCTTTCTCCACTCACAAAAATTGATTCAAGATGGATAAAGGATTTAAATTTAAGGCATGAAACAATAAAAATCCTCAAAGAAAGCGTAGGAAAAACACTGGAAGATATTGGCTTGGGGAAAGAATTCATAAGGAAGACTGCTGTGAAAACTGCAACAACAAAAATAAACAAATGGACTTAATTAAACTGAAAAGCTTCTGCACAGCTAAGGAGACAACAACCAAAGCAAATGGACAACCTACCCAATGGAAAGGATATTTGCATATTTTGAATTAGACAAAAGCTTGATAACTAGGATCTATAGAGAACTCAAGTAATCCATTTGAAAAAAGCCAACAATCTCATGTATCAATAGGCAAGAGACATGAATAGAACCTTCTCTAAAGAAGACAGACGAATGGCTAACAAACATATGAAAAAATGCTCATCATCCCTAATTATTAGAGAAATTCAAATCAAAACCTCCCTGAGATACCATCTAACCCCAGGAAGAATGGCCCACATCACAAAAACTCAAAACTGCAGATGCTGGCGTGGATGTGGAGAGAAGGGAACATTTTCACAGTGCTGATGGGAGTGCAAACTAATACAACCTTTTTTGGAAGGAAGTATGGAGAACCCTCAAACAACTCAAGCTAGACCTCCCATTTGATCCTGCAATCCCATTACTGGGCATCTACCCAGAAGGAAAAAAATTCTTTTATCATAAGGACACTTGCACTAGACTGTTTATTGCAGCTCAATTTACAATCGCCAAAATGTGGAAACAGCCTAAATGCCCACCAAGCCAGGAATGGATTAACAAACTGTAGTATATGTACACCATGAAATACTATTCAGCCATCAAAAGAAAATGGAGACTTTACAGCCTTTGTATTAACCTGGATGGAAGTGGAACACATTATTCTTAGTAAAACATCACAAGAATGGAGAAGCATGAATCCTATGTATTCAATTTTGATATGAGGACAATTAATGACAATTAATGACACGGTGGGGGAAGGGGAGAGCAGAGAGAGAAAGCATGAGGGAGGGGTGGGGAAAGGAACAGCAGAGAGAGGGAAGGAGGAGGGGGGTTGGGGTCTTGGTGTGTGACACACCTTTTGGGGGCAAGATACAATTGTAAGAGGGACTTTACCTAACAAATGCAATCAGTGTAATCTGGCTTCTAGTACCCTCAATGAATTCCCAACAATAAAAAAAAAAAAAAAAGAAAGAAAGAGATTCTCTTGCCTCAGCCTCCCAAGCAGCTGGGACTACAGGTGCCCACCACAACGCCTGACTATTTTTAGAGATGGGGGGTCTTGCTCTGGCTCAGGCTGGTCTCGAATCTGTGAGCTCAGGCAATCCACCCACCTCATCCTCCCAAGTGCTAGGATATACAGGAATGAGCCAATGTGCCCGGCCCTTCGAGAAACTTTCTTTTATAAAAAGAATCCTATGTCACTCAACTTTTAAAATACATTTAAATCTGTTTAAGAGGTGAAATCATGACCTGGTTACTTGTTTGTCTCTTGAACCAGAAATCAGTGGGATGAAGCGGGGCCTCAAGTGCCATGTGTGACAGCTCAGCATTCCACCAGCGTGTGGGGGAGACAACTCTTTACACCCTGAACCACAGGCATAACCAAGTGCTTCCTGCTGTATCTGAGAGTGTGGTTCATCCTCAGAGCAGCTGGCATTGTGGCATGTCACAGAGAAGTCTAGTCATAGGTCCCGTGGCCACAGCCGTGGGGGGCAGAGAGTTCCTGTCATGTTCTGCAGCTCCCAAGCCCACGAGTCTTGCTGCATCTGCAGCCTCTACCACACTGGTGAGCAGGACACAGGAATGTCTAAGGCTGTGATAGACTACAGAAAATAAGAGATGGGGCAGTGGCATTAAAAAAAAAAAAAAAAAAGGAAGGAACAGAATAAGAAGTAAGTAAGTAAGAAACAGTCAAACCTAAATGTTTGTGGTATTAGATGACTCTTACACATGCATTTAACAACATCTAACTTTACGGATCACTTCCCAGACATTCCTTTGCTTGATCTTCTGGAAGAGGTGGAGGAGGTCTTGTTCCCTCCAGTTCACAGGTCCGAGAGCAGACGCTGCAGGAAGTTAAAGGCCTTGCTCAAAGGCTCAAAACCAGGAAATAGCGACCTGGGTCTTGACCCATGTCTCGGAGTGACAAACCCAGTGTCGTTACCAAGGTACCATTTTAACCTGGGTTAATAAATAAACATAACTTATGTCTTATTCCAAAATATTCTTATGGGCAGTGTGAGAATAAACCTGCCTTCATAAAAAGCTTTGTATTAATACATTCCAATAGCTATGATGAAGTATCAACACTCTTCATAGCTTCGTACATTTTGGGTTATTTTAGCATTTTCAGATTTGACAAATTGGTACAGTATTCATTCCCTGGCAATGAAAAGCACACCATTTGCAAAACCTGCTAAGAATATGTCGCCTAACCACAATTTCCAATAAGAAGTCAGAAGCAGATTTCCCAAAACAGCCCTCCACAAAGGGAGGTGAAAATGAGCCTCTGTCCTTTTTACTCTGAGCCGAGCACAAGGAAAAGAAGAAAATGAGTAAATACAACCACCCTCCACAGTTTCATCAAAGCACATGTGACATAAAAATAACTTTTCTATCTCATTTTCCAAGTGCAGCAAAAAGGAGCTTCACAACAGTAACCTCAAGCATTGAGGCCACATTTTCAAGTCACAATGCGGAGAGCCCTAGAAATAGATGTATCTTTTCTGCCAAAATGTCTTAAATGTTGGTCCATCTCTTCAGCCTGGGGCAGGCAATCAGTACAAGCACCTGACAGACCCTGCTCAGGCTGACCAAGGCCTTTGCATCTGAACTTGCAGGTTACCAGCAACGTCAAATCAGTAAAAGCCAAAATCCTTTCTGTGGCCTAAAGATCTGTCTTAACACCTGTGCTTCTTTCCTTCTGGCCTGCTGACCTATGCCTCTTCAGGCAAAATAGCCTCCTGCTGCTCCTCCAACCCCTTAAGCAGACCTCCAAGCCTTTGCATTTGCTGTTCCCTCTGCCTGAAATGCTTTTCCCTCAGATACCTGAATGGCAAGCTCTTTCAACGCTCGAGTCTTTGCTCCAACATGCATCATCCTCACCCCAAAATTGATATATTAGGGTCCTAACCGTCAATAGCTCACTTCTGGATGTGGCCTTGACAAATTTGGTGATAGGATCTGTAAAGAAGTGAAAATGGAGTCCTTAGGGTAAACCCTAGTGCAACAGGAAGGAGAGATCAGGGTACAGAGCGACACAGGGGAGGACCAGGGACACCCCCGGAGACAGTGCCACCAGCAAAGGACAGAGAACCCTGCCAACACCTTGCCCTCACACCGTGGGCTCCGGAAGAGCGAGGAAATGCTGATGCTTTGCATGTCAGCGAGCAGAGTGGTGCACTGCTCTCGGCAGAGGTAACCCCGCTCCCACTCCCTCTGTCTTCTGTTTTGTTTTTTCCAAAGCCCTTATCCTCATCTCCCAAGAGCTGGGCCAGTGTTACTTGTGCATCTCATTAGCGATTCATCTCCCTTTGCCACACTCCGAGCTCTGTCAGGGCAGAGACTTCGGTCTGCTTGTTCACTGCCGTCACCCCAGTTCCAAACAGCGACGGGCACGTGGCCTATGCACAAGTGCTGTTGATTACTGGAGACACCTCATACGTGCACAGACACCACAGAGCGGCCTGTGGGCTCAGAGCAGAGCAGAGGGCATGCAGGGCTCAGGAGGGGGAAGAAATGTGGGGGCATCTGACATGAGATGACAAACTCTGGTTACGGAGGGATGCTGGAAGTTTCTTCTCGACCCACTTCTGAGCAAGGTCAGCAGCCACAAGCAAGCAGCTCTTCATCTTCTAATTTTGCCTAAGAGAGAGAGCGATAGCACCAACGGTGGGCATCCCCTCCCCTTCTGTCTTTGCTGTTTCCTGTCTCTCCTCTGCATTTCAAACCAAAGCAGAAGGGCAGGAGGGTCAGCCCTGCAGCTCATCTGTGCAGCACTGCTGACGCCAACTGCTGCTGTTTGTGCTGTCTTCTGCCTTCAGAACTTCCTACACGCCAGCTGTTCTCTTTACTGCAATTAAATACATCTGTGATTCTTTATATTGCAGGCCTAGGTGCTCTCTGATGGTAAGAATCAAATTATAAGACGTCTCCTATTCCTGCAAACTTCTTCCAAGGGCTCGTCCCTGAATTCATGCATCCATTAATTCTTTCAAAATGTAATGCCTATTTCATATACAGATAACACACAAATACAGTAGAACCTCTATAGCTGACCACCTCCTGAAGTTGACCTAATTTTCATAGACCAGACATGCACCACATGTACGTATGTGTCAGCACTGTAGGCCCACATCTGTATGCTGACCACCTCTGTATGCAGACCGGCTTGGGTAGGAGGCACCTGTGCGAAATACCTTGGCAATAAGGGGTTGCGGAAGGGATTTAATATCATTAGCTCTCGTTAGTGAGAGCACGAAAGTATGCACCTCGTTGGTTAGCAGTCTCCACACCTGTGGCAGGTGGCCACGGGATCACTTCCATAAGTAGCTTTGGGAGACGTTAGCTGGGCCTATCCTTTGGCTGCGCTTCTTGCTCAGAGGACGCCTGATGGTGCAACCCCACTAAGACTGCTGCTGAGATGCTCGCTCCTACTAACGCTTACTGGGACTTCTAAGGTGCTTCGGCACCCGAGACCTGAACGAGACCCACCCCGAGGAAGCTGGTGCAGCGACCTTCCCGACGGTTGAGTGGGCCAGGCCGAGACTGAGTGTCCCCTCTCCGAGGAGGCCTTGGGTCAGGGCTGCAGACATGGCGTCACAGCCCTGACAGCTCATTTCAGTCCCTTGAGCGGTCAACTTACTGAGGTTCTACTGTATGTATATATTTACTAAGCATCTGCTAGATGCCAGGAGATATTGTAAGCAGTGGGAAAAAATTGACTAAATCTGTTCTGGACCATTGAATAATCCTCACCTTCATGGAAGTTAGATTTGTGTGGGAAATGGGCTCAGCCTAAGGACAAGCTTGCAGGCTGATGCTCTATTAGGGAACAGTGATGGTGCCAGGAAAGAGAAATAAGACCCACCAGGAGGGGAAGCAAATTCAGGGCCATGCATGAATGATCTGATCCGTGGTTTATGAAGAGAGACGGCCAGTCTCGTGGCCATGTAGGAAGTGTCCAGACAGGCTACACAGAGACACCATGCTTTGGGCCAGATCAGGGGGAAGGGGGCAGGGGAAAAGCTACATGCCAGCTCCCTCCTGGGGTGTCAACTTCTCACTGCTCTGGGCAGGACCCAGCCCTTTCAGCCAAGGGGACACAGACCCCATAATTTAATCCTCAGCATCTTATCTGGGCCCAGAGAGGCAAAAGGATCCAGCGAAACTCAGTGCAGTGGCAGGCGGGAGTAAGAAAGAGCAGGAGAGTCTTACAGGCTCCTAAGGCGACACGGAGGCTTACTTCCTATTGTAGTTTAAAAAAAAGTATCATTGTCAAAAAACAGCTGAGCAATGTGGGTTCGCCAATGTGACAAGATCCAACACTCGGAGGAGGGATGTTGTGATGGAGGAGGCTGTGCACGTGTGCGGGAGGAGGGCGCATGGGGAATTCCTGTATTTCTTCTTCAGTTTTGCTCTAAACCTAAAACTACTCTAAAACATGAAGTCTGTTTTTAAAATGGTGAATGAGATAAAATGTCACTATAGTCACGGTTACAGTTCGGGTTCTGCAGTGACCACTGCGGGTGCGGGGGGAATTTAGTGCTCTCTCTTTTGATTGGCTCAGAGACTTCTATTTGTGTGTCCATATGCTCAGCACCAGCAAGAGAACAGGGAGCCAGCAAAGTCAGAAGTCAGCAAATAATGACTCAAGTCCGTCCCACGGCCTGTTTGGGTAAGGCCCGTGAGCTAAGAAAGGTTTTTCTACTTTTAAAGGGCTCAGAAGGGGAGAGGAGAAGTAAAGGAGGAGAAAGAAGGGGAAGGGAACAGGAAGAAGATGAGGAGGGGGAGGGGGAAGACGACGCAACAGAGCCTGTGTGTGGCCCACGTAGCCTAAATATTGACTGCAATACCCTCTACAAAAAAAAAATTTTTCCCATCTCTAATCAAGTCAATGATTCTCTGATGATTAAGGATGGTGAGCATTTTTTCACGTATCTGTAGGCCATGCACCTATCTTCTTTAGAGAAGCTTTTCTTCAAGTCCTTTGCCCACCCTGAGATGGGATCACTTGTTCTTTTCTTGCTAATATGTTGTTCTCTGTGTATTCTGGTTATCAATATGTATCTTCTAACTTTTCTACAATTGTCATGCATTTCTTGTGAAGTTGAAAACAAATAAAGGATAAAAAATAGCACCCTGGAGCATTTGGGAAAGCCAGCAGCACTGCCTAAGGGAAATAGCATGAGGTTTGAACCTGGAGTGACCCCAGTTTGTTTCCTTGTTTCTTTCTCTGTGACCTTGGACAAATCAATTAACCTTCTAATTTCTCACTTTTATCCATTGAATAGAGTGAGCAGCTCCTGCCTTGCAGGATGTTCTTAAGAATAGGAGATGCTCTGTATGAATTTTCTACCTCCTACCCAGCACATGATAGATTCCTAGTCAATTCTGTTTATTATTATTGTGTTTGGGAGAATGTCTCTTTGAAAATTGAAAGATGTTAACTTTTGTTTTTCTCATTAAGGTCATTCTCCACGTGCTCAGATTGAAAACCTGTCAATGACTGTCTAAGACAGGAGCCCTGTATAGCAGTGATCGCCAAGCTTTTGGCACCAGAGACTGGCTTTGTGGAAGACAATTTTTTCTGTGGACAGTATGTGGGGGAGGCATTGACTCTCATAAGGAACGTGCAAACTCCATCCCTTGCATGTGCAGTTTATGGCACAGTTATCGCTCTTATGAGAATCTAGTGTTGCCTCTGATCTGACAGGAGGGAGATGAGGTGCTGATGCAAGGGATGGGGCACAGCTGTAAATACCGATGAAGCTCCACTCACCTGCTGCTCACCTCCTGCCGTGTGACATGGTTCTAACAGGCCCTGGACCAGTACCGGTCCACAGCCTGGGGGTTGGGACCACAGCTGTATGATGAATAGGATCTCAGTCCTGGGCAGTTCAGGAGCTGGTTTCATATGTATTTTTTCGTTGTTGTTGTTGCAGTTGTTGGCTGGGGCTAGGTTTGAACCTGCCACCTCCGGCATATGGAACTGGTGCCCCACTCGTTCAGCCACAGGTGCTGCCCTGGTTTCATATTTTGAAACATTCCTGCTCAACTGGGGTATATTAGAGTTTGAAGGTACCAACCCTTCCTTGACACACATATACGTACATATTATAGAGCACAGATCAATGTCTTTGTAAACCACAATGTGGTTTATGGGTTGAGCTTTAAAACTAAAATGATGAGTAAATGCACACATGCCAACAGAGACATGTGCATGCGTGCAGGTGTACACACATCCTCATACATGTGAACCCACAGCTGCTTCTACTTGTCCTTATTTTCTGCCCTCATCACTAGGACAATTGTGTGACAAAGGGGATTTTGCCCTCATTTTCTCTTTTCTTCCTTTGTCACATTTTGTTGACTCCTAGGAATCAAGGTGTTAATCTAAGAGTGTTTTCTGGAGACTGAACACATGATCCAGTAAGAACACACGTTCAGGAGTGGTCCTGTGTGTATGAATGTAAAGTTGTTCTAATGAAGGTGTTGAAGGTATTGTTTGGGGAGTGGCAGGGAGGAAGGAGGCCCTCAGCCATCATCCTCAGTTTCCCACCTGTCCTCACGTGGTCAGTTTCATTCTACCAGTCTGTTTCTGGTCTGCTGCCACTGAATAGAATTGGCATCAATTCAAAATCTTTCACCATTATCTTTTTTCCATTTACATCTGGTTAAATTAACCAATATAATTAAAATATACAAGTGTAAACAGCTCTCTAAATTATAAAAACAAACTGTTATAATATAGGCAAGACTATTACATAGGCTGCAGCAACTAATTACAATTAATACATCTTTTTAAAGTTGTGTCTGTGAAGATAGGTTAATACCAAAGGGAGACTGTCAAATCTTCAGGCACGGTGAATTTATTTTTGCACTAGACCTTAATATTCTAACAAACACCTGCTTTTAATCTGTTTTTATGGCATTATTGTTAAAAGAGAAGCATCATTTGAGGAAATGACTTTATCGTTGTTTAGAAATTCTCATAAAAAGCTTTCCTCTTTTACAACTTGTATCTTTTTGCTTCTGGAAAATATAGCAATATCTTAGGACAGGTAAGGGTGGAATTTTTGAAATTATTCAAAACATATTTGGGGGAGGTCTCTTATACTTGAGTTAGGAGTCAATTTTTTTATATACATGAAGAAATATGAATGATTAAATATCTTTTCCTTACCAAATTTTTTATAAGCAGGCATAAGTCTCAACAATATTGGTAAGTAGTTAAAGCTTGCATTTAGTGAATAAATCTATCTCTTTCAATCCTCTGTCTTTACCCCTGGTGTTGCTGGCTTTACCACAAGATCCAACATGTGTTTCATTTCCAGTTGCTCTAATTCTAAGCTAACTAAGCTAACCTGCTATGGCAAGCCGTACCTTACCCTCAGGGGAATTTCCTTAGGAGAAGCATGGGATAAGGATTCAGAGACTTGGGTTCAAGGCTCAACTAGTCATTTGCTAACAATGAAGACACTGATAAATAAATCATGCTTTCTGAATCTGAACTTATCTTTTCAATATTTTATTTTTTAATTTGTTTTATTAAATCATAAACACATAGATCATATATACATTAATGCATTTGTGGGGTACGATGTGCTGATTTCATATAGAATTAGGAATGCTTATATCACACTGGTTAATATATACCTCATCTCATTTACTTAATTATTGTGTTAAGACATTTATACTCTGTACTAATAGATCCGACACGTAGCCTTGCATTATGCACCACAGGTGTGATCCTAACATTTACCCTCCCTTGATTTCACCTCCTCCCTC
This sequence comes from Perodicticus potto, assembly GCA_963574655.1. Classification (NCBI taxonomy): domain Eukaryota; kingdom Metazoa; phylum Chordata; class Mammalia; order Primates; family Lorisidae; genus Perodicticus; species Perodicticus potto. Next base: position 11,807 of record CAUYRH010004947.1, read on the forward strand.
CCCTCTCATTCCCCCCTCCCTCCTTCATCTTGGGCCATAGTTGTGCAGCCTTAAAAGAGATAGAGACTTTACCTCTTTTACGTTTACATGGATGGAGCTAGAACATATCCTACTTAGTAAAGTATCTGAAGAATGGAAGAAAAAATATCCAATGTACTCAGTACTATTATGAAACCAATTTACAATCACTCACACTTTTATATGAAGACTAGATCATGACTATGGATCTGAGCTTCTCGTCTTAACATGTATCTTAATATAATTCTTAATCTTACACAATATAAATGTATTATAATATTCGTGTCAGAGGATTGTTGTCAAAAATAATTTAGATGACATCTCAAAACTATAGAGCATTTTATAATGTAAACTCTGATTAAATTTGGTAAAGATTGGCCCTTTGCATGGGTTACACTGTTAACATGATCAATGCTATAACTAATCAAATCAACACTGATAGCCAGTCATATTATCAAATCCTCAAAGAATAATCCAACATTGGGGAATTGAAAGGTCACCTCAATGTAACTCATTTTATCTTTCTAGGTCCTGCCTTATCTTATATCCTTTTAAGGCAGGATATAATTTCCACAGCTTTAATTCTTGTCATTTGGTATTTTTTTTTGCAATAGAAAGAAAGGGAAGCTGTCACTGAGATACGCTATTCTGGCATCACAGTATCCCAAAATAGTCAATAACAGATAAATTGAAAATGGAAACAGAAAGGTCAGAGTGTCCTTTGAGAATATGGCAAATAGCACAATGCCAACGAGTTTTAAATTAGAGTCCAATCTGGAGGTTCTAACGTAGTTGGTTGTATTTAACTCAGTAGGAGACTAGTACCAACCCCAGTTTCCTAAAGTTCCTCCTGCCATCCAAGTTTTCATGCCTAACTCTGAGTTGACAAACTTTTCTAACTGTCTCTGGGGTATAACTGGACTTGCAGTCCCTCAGTGGCTTTTGGGTTACAGCACAGTCCCTCTGGGTGACCCTGGAATTTCCACATTGGTACTACATGGTCAAGCAGGGCAGCCATAAGTCAGATCAGAAAAATAAGTCAAATGAATGAGTCTGGGTGAGGACTCAGTGCAAACTGTCCTCACAGATTCCCAGTAAAATGCTGAAAATAACAGAAGTGACTAAACAGTTCTGTAAAATGAGCAGTTGGATAGTGTAGCAAAAAATTTGCCAACCGCTTACTATGCTTCAGGCACTGTCCTGTATTTCACAGGCATTATTGAATGTGTGCTCAAAATCTATTTAAGGAAGGCTCTATTAGCCCTGTTCTCATCAACAGATGAAGGCATGCAGAGGTTAGATAACTTGCTCAAAGCCACATCTACTCAGGAAACTTTCTCCAGCAGGAATTGAGGCAGAATAGTAGCTAATTGAAGACATGAGCCAAAGTACAAGTTTAATTGTGTCCATGATTATGATGTGTTGAACTGTACACAGTGTTTCACAGAGCTTCATGCCTACGTGAACTATATCACCGTTAATATCTTTAAATTAAAACCATCAAATCCGTGCATAGATTATTCCTTCATAGCAGGTGTTCCATGTTCTAGAATTTAACTGGCACCTAAAATCTACTTTTTTCGCTTCCACAAGAAAGAAACAAGAATGACCATTTCACTGTTTTTTTTTTTTTTTTAATTTAATTAATTTATTTATTTATTTGGCCAGGGCTGGGTTTGAACCTGCCACCTCCGGCATATGGGGCCGGCACCCTACTTCTTTGAGCCACAGGCGCCCCCGACCATTTCACTCTTAACTTCATTCTTCAGGGGATTGATAAAGGTTGCTTGATTGTTTTAGTTCCCTGTTCCTTGGTACCATTTCAAATTTTAACATGTATTTAACAAAAATTGATTATAGCACACTTTGATAGTTGATTGCATGTGTGTGTATGTGTGTGAAAGAGAGGATGGAAGAGTGTGTGAGTGTAAGCATGCATGCGTCTATGGACCATGAGGTTATTTGAGGGGAGAGTATTCTTGAAAAAACTGCAAAGACCAAATAGATAGATTTCCAAGAATGTTTCGGAATTTTTCTAGTTATATTCAGATTGCTATTTATTGCAGAAAAGTGGGACAGTTTTGCATTATTTTCAGCACTTCTATGCAGAATAGAGAATGACTAACACTAGAGCTAAATTCTAGCAGTTATGTCATGGAAAATGATGTCAATGTAGCTCGAAGCAGGTGTATTTGAATGGGATCTAATCCTTAGGGTGGCAATAGTTGAGATATTGCCTAGGGGAAAAGTTAAACAAGTTCAGTATTTCATCTCTCTAAAGCAGTGGTTCTTACCCTTCCTAATGCCATGACCCTTTAATACAATTCCTCATGTTGTGGTGACCCCCAACCATAAAATTATTTTTGTTGCTACTTCATAACTGAAATTTTGCTACTGCTATGAATCGTAATGTAAATATCTGATATGCAGGAGACCCCCAAAGGAGGTCGCGACCCACAGGTTGAGAACTGTTGCTCTAAAGTGTCATTTCAGTCTTTACCTAAAATAAAAGCTTCATGAGAAGTTACTTTAAGTCTCTGCGTTAGAATCTATTTTAACCTTGGTAGGAATTAGAAATCTAAGTTTAGAATGGAAAAGAACCTTAATGGAACCCACGTGTATTGATGCTGCTGGAGGTAGGACTATTGGCAGCAGTTACACGTTGTTCCAAGAGGCAGGGTCCCACTGTTGTCAGGATGACTGTCTCTGCACAACTCCAGGGGGTGTCACTCACATGCAATGCGTCTCCTTCAACTGTACAATGTGTCAGCTTGGGCAGAGTAGGGAGAGGGTGAGAGTAGCAGAAAGGACTGTAGCAAAATGGAAAAAATAATCATGGTGACACTTTAAATTAAGATGCAAATTATAAAAGGTTACCTATCAAATCATAGCCAATAAGTAAAATGTGAATATGCTTTCGGTCAAGGACTGGAAAGAGCCATACAAATACAAATATTGATTTGGTTAGATGACAAGATTATAGACAGTTTTGTCTTAGAATTATCTCCTTGTTTTAATATTGCTACTTAAGTAAAGTACTATAATAGCTCTTCTAAATAGCCACATCTTCCAAGTGACTCTACATACTTATTTAGAGGAAATGCACTCTTAACATTTTATGCTCAAAAGAAAAATCGCATAGTTAGTCTCCATCATTCGACAGTGAGAGAAATGAGGTCCAAAGCACTGAGGCGACTTGTTCAAGTACATATAAGCAGCGGCAAAGGGGGATTTGAATGTGTCTCTCCCCTACATCAAGGTGGCTTCCGACCATCTCTCACCCATGGCAATTCTTCTCTTTCTCCACCAATCATTCATATTCTGGTGATTTCTGTAGTAGGCTGAATCATGGCCACCCAAATTTATCATGTCCTAATCCCTGGAATTTATAACTCTTACTTATTTGGAAAAAGAGTCTTTGTAGATGTGATTACATTATGAAATGAGGAAATTATCTGAACTATCTGACTGGGCCCTAAATTTCATCAAAAGTGTCTTTATGAGAAGAGGTAGAGGGACCTTTAACATACACATGAAGATGTAACATGGAGACAGAGATAAGCTGTGACCACAAGCTAAAAAAATGCCAAGGAACTCTGGTAATCATCAGAGGCCAGGAGTGGATTCTCCCCGGGAAAATCTGGAGGAAGCAAAGCTCTGTAAACATTTTGATTTCCAACTTCTGTTCTCCAAAACTATTAGAGAATAAATGTTTATGTTTTGAGCCATCCAGTGTGTGATAATTTGCCATGCTTACCACAGGACACTAATAAACCTCCCAACTTTATTTCTCTAATGCTGAGAAATTTAAATTTCCAAATCTTGTGGGTTCCTCATTTCAATTCCTAAATACCAACTAGCTGTCTCCTACTCTCCCCTAAATATGCTTCCATAATCATTCTTGAATGTTTTAAATTTTATTTCAGATTAATATGAGGATCAAAATGTTTAGGTTACATTGTTTTCAATCCTAAGGTAAAGTTCAAGTTGTAGTTGAGCTCTTCATCCAGAGGGTGTGCAAAACATCCTCACATTGTGGACATTAGGTGAGATCCCTGTCAATCACATTTTTGAATTCTTAATCACACTGGATTTTAACTCTTTTCTCTCATTCCCAACATCTGTTTAGTTGCCAAATCATGATCAGGCTATCTTGAAAATATTTCTTGGGTCATCCCCTAGACTAGCCCTGCTAGTCTCAGCTAGGTCCTTATCAGCTGTGTCTCTGCTTGGATTTCTGTAGCACTGTGCACTTTTGTTCTCTGATTTGCTCTCTACCAACAGAATCATTTTTCTAAAATTACAAAATTGATTGAAAAGTCTGTTTGGAAACTCCTGTAGAATCCAGCCCAGTGTTAGAGCATCACTAAAGCAGTGGTAAAGTACAAGCTCCAGAGATGTAAGCACTTGGGTTTCATTCAGGCTCCGCCACTTACTAGTTTTGGTCGTTTACGCAGGTTACATTTCTGTGCCTCATTCCTGCCTCTATAAATTGAGGATAATGTTAGTGCCTCCTTCATAAATGGCCCATTAGGAACAAATAATGATAAACTATAAAACTCTCAGAAGAGTGTCTTGAACACCAAGAACAAGAAGGAAAAGTGTGACTTGTCAGTAAATAACAATTATTGAAAAGAAATATGGGGTACATTTAATATGAGGTGAATCTGGATTCTCTACATTTCAGTCATGTTTACTGTTACAATCTCATATTACTCCGATCTTTCTATATTTATCAGGATTCCAGAGACATTGAACCAATTGGAAATACATATATTAAAGTTTGAGCATTCTTAATCTAAAAATCCCAAATCCAAAAAGCTCCACAATCTGAAACATTTGAGCACCCACATGACTCTACAAGTGAAAAATTCTAAACCTGATCTCATGTGACAGATTGCAATCCAAATTCAGACAAAAGTTTGTTTCATGCACAATATTATTAAAACATAATGTGCAAAATTACCTTGGGCTATGTGTAAAAGGTGTATGGAATAAAACATAAAAAAATTCCAAGTTCATTTCATTCCAATATTGAAAAAAAAATCTTAAATCTGAAAGTCTTCTGGTCCTAAGTATTTCATATAAGGGATACTCAACCTGCCTAAGAAATTGGCTCAAGAGATTATTGAAATTGACAAGTCCCAAAATCTGTGGTCAGCAAGCAGGAGACCTAGGAGAGCAGGTGGTATGGTTCCAATCTGAAGGCTGACAGGCTTGAGGTCCAGAAGACCTAATATTTCAGTTTGTGTCTGAAGATGGGAAATAACCAATGTCCCAGATGGAAGGAACTCAGGCATAAGGATTTCCTCCTTACTTTAGGGGTGGTCAGCCTTTTTATTCTTTCTAAGCCTTCAAAAAAATTGATGAGGACCACTTACATTAGGGAGGATAATCTATTTTGCTCAGTGTGCTGATTTACATGCTAATCTCATCCAAAAACACCCTCATAAAAAGACCTAAAGTTTGACCAAATATGTGGACACCACATGGCCCAGTGAAGTTGACACACAAAATAATCCATCACACTTTCATAACCACCCTCTGTGCTATCTCAGCATGCTCTTTTCTGAACAAAGCTTCCCCTCTTGTGTCTTCCTGCCTTGGCTCACATATTATTATTATTATTATTATTATTTTTATTAGATTCTGTCATTCTTCCTCCAAAGTCTTCCTTTGCTTTGGTCTGGACAAGCCCTATTCACAATGAAGTTCAAATGCCATGTTCTTCTTTCTGTACTTTTGAACACAATTATTTCTCTTCTGAAAGTGAGATTAGACTATTCCTGCCTCTGGTATCTGATTGCATTATGTCTATGGAATTGATCATATTTTGTTAAAACTAGATATGTAGCCACCTACTTAAAGTAAGACCTTGCAAAAGGTGAAACCATAGCTTCATATCTTATATTTCTTAATATCCCTAGTACCTGGACCAGTGCCTGGTATGTTATAGATGCACAGTAAGTATTTGTTGAACTAATTCTTGGTCTTTTGGGAAAACAGAAAAGACGAACCTTTCTAAGTGAGCAAATTAGAGTACCAGTTAACAGCAGCTTTGCCATTTCCTAAGTGAAGGCTTCCCAGAAGGCCTTCTGCCACTCATTCCCTGCAGAGGGAATTTGGGGACGACCAGCAGGAGTGCCCTGGCTAAGCTGAATTACTGAGACGGTGCCCAGGGAGAGTGGCAATCTCAGAGGTGCCCAGGCGGTAACCTTTATTTAATTGGCAAGATGGAAATCAATGACACATATGGCATTAACAATTTTAGGTTTTGGACTAGTTTGCAGTGATATCTGCTAATTTAAAAAAAGCAGATTTAAATAATCTTCAAACTATTTTTTGTTTCCAGGAAAATATCCCAATGTATTTGTTACATTTTAAAATAAGAAATCCGATATTTAAACTTGCATTAAAAACCTCCAACTAGGTTATCAAAGAAGAAGTATATGTTAAATAAATCCTGTGGACTGTAAAACATGACAGATAGCTCCTGCCTTTGTTTTTCCTGGCCCAAAGTTTGTCTGCTTTTAACCTTTTATTTTTATTTTAAATTTTAAAAGTATTAAATATAGAATATTGGTGCACACAAATTATGAAACTGAGAAATATTTCTCCAAACCCCAATAAAATAGTCCTCTGTCATAGTAATTAAATACATCATTTGGGGTTTTGTGCAGGAAACAGAAACCACTTTAGATATTTTAAACAGAAAGGGATTTAAGGTAGGAAATTAGAAACTTAGAAAATTTCTAGGAAGGCTGGAGGAGGGGATGTGGAGGGACCCTGAGGAGGCAGCCACTACAGCACTATTGATGCTCGAGCTGCCACCCTGACTCCTGACACCCAGAATCTGCTGTGCGGCGGTGGTTCAGTCTCACTGAGGATCAACACGACACACGCCTTAAAAGTGCAACCTACAGAGTGTATGAACATTGGTATGTCAGCATAGACTTAGAAGAGGAATTTACCAATCTAGTCCAGATCCTGTACAAGAAACTTTAAGAAAATGATACCTCATGTTTTTAGAAGAAATTTTTAATTTGAGCTGAGCTAACACAAACGATCAGTTTGTCAAATCATGGGTCTTTTATAGCGTCCAGCTTTACTGTAATGTCAAAGATACGTGAAATTGAAAAACACATCTGAAACCCAGAAGGCATCTGGAGTTTTGAGAAAGAATTCCCAGCTCCTTTCTACACACACACACAAGCGCGCGCATGTGCTCTGACCTCAGTCTCTATCAGATGAGCTCCCTCACTGAGGTACACTGATTGTCTCACATCACAGAGAGTATTTCGGTCATGAACTATCTCCACTTTATACCCTAGAACAGTGGAAAACCTGTAGCCTCGAGGCCACATGTGTCCCTCCAGATCTCCAAGTGTAGCCCCTCAACTAATCCAAACTTCCTGTTTATTATAAGGATTTGTTCTGTAAAAACAAAAGTCAGGGCTCAAGGATCCAGAAGGCCACAGGTTCCCCAGCCCTCTCTCCAACATCGAACCTGGAGAAAAGTTGGAAGAACAGTAAAATAAACTCACCTGGATGCACCGCTGATAACATTTTACTAGTGTGCACCATCCGGTGTCTGTCCTTCTAAGGTGTGTGTAAGTCTATACCTCCTAAGGCAGACCCGGAGTGAGGGTGTGACTTCAGGCTGAGTTCATTCTCTGTCTGCTCCTATGTGGATTCTGACACCAGAATCTGCGCCAAATAGCCCCAAAAGGCTAGTGGATAAGCACGGAAATAGTAAAAGGGGTATATGAGCAGAGAATCAACATTGCCCGAGGTATTTTGTGTGTGTGTGTGTGCACGTCCGTGCATATAACCTCACATGCACTTTGGTTTCTTGGTGATCCATCTGAAAGAAGGTCACAGGCATCCTTACATTTCATCACTAAATACTTCCACTTTTATGATTCTTATAAATAACATAACCACGATTCTGTTATCACATTCAGTAAATTTTATATTATGATCTCATATTAATCTAATATAAAGTCCATATTCTAGTTATCCCAGCAATGTGTTTTAGAACTGTATTTTTTTTCTATTCCAAGATCTAATCAAGGAGTGCACATTTCATTTAGTTGTCATATCTTTTTGGACTACTCTAATTTCTATTAGATTAGTTCTGTCAACTTTTTGTCTTTTATGAAGTTAATAGTTTTGAAAATCCCAAGCAAGTTGCTTGTAGGGGGTCCCAAAATATGCATTTGTCTGATTGTTTCTTCACAATTTAACGCAGGTAAATAATTTTGGAAGAACAGACAAGTGGTTGTTTGTTCTTCTCGGTATGTCATCTCAGGAGACACATAATGTCAGTTTTCCTGCTTTTGGTGATATTAAATTTTGCTAGTTGATTGAGGTGTCTACCAGATTATGACACCCTAAAAGTGTGATATGACTCAAGCTATCTTAAAATTTTCTCTCCACACCACAATCTTTCCCACCTCTCTCACTGACAATATCTTCATCAATTTCTAATTCCCCAGTCACAAAAAATCAAAACCCCTTTTACCTAAACCTACACACTCATAAGCTGTTCTCTCACCAATTCTACAGTTTCTGAAGTTGTGTTATTTCTTAGATACCTTCTGTTTTCTCCATCCTGCAACTATAATCCTAGCTTAGTCATTAAATGTTTATCCAATGAACTCTTGGGGCAAATGTGTAGGACATACTGTTTATCTTTTACCTTTTATGGTTCTGTTCTAGGTCTATTTGATAATAAAGTTAATTTTTCCTAAATATATTGAGTTATTAACATGTTTGATCTGCAATTTTCTTTGTTTTAAGGTTAGTTGATAATAAAAATTATCTTCTGAGTGAAATTAGAAATCTAATGGTGATATTTAATTCTGTTCATCAATTTCACCCAATATAGTCAACTAAAATTTTAATTTACCATTGATCCAAACAGACAAAACTATTCATTGTTTATATCTTAATTGGTACTCTCCTATTTCATTTTGACTTTTTTTCTATCCCTGGAATTTTTAAATTTGTGTCTTTAATTATCCTAAGAATTGGTATTAGTTTTCTAGGGCTGATATAAGAAAGCACTACAAACTGAGTGACTTCAACAACAGAAATGGACCATCTCACAGTTCTAAAGGCTGGAAGCCCAAGATCAAGGTGTTGGTAGGGCTGGTTTTTTCCTAAGGATTGTGAGAAGGAATCTTTTCCATACATCTCTCATTCACTGTGGGTATTCCTTGGGTTATAGAAATATTATTCTTTATCTCTGCCTTCATTTCCAAATGGAATGTTCACTGTGAGGAGATCTTTCCAAATTTCCCCTTTTTTAATAAGAACACCAGTCAAATCATGCATAGTAGAGGCTCACTCTGTTTCAATATGACCCCATCTTTACTTATGTAATTACATGAAATGACACTGTTTTGGGATAAGGTCACATTCTGACATACTGGTGGTTAGGAATTTAACATATTAATTTTGAGGAGGAGACAGAATTCAAACAAACATAATAAACAGAAACTCATGCTGTATGCAATATATGAGCTATTCCTTTATTATTATCTGATTTAGTTAAAGCATTATTTATAATGTCTTGCCTTTTTTACTCAATCCTATCCAGTTATTTTCACTTAAAACATTCCACTAAAATTTCCTTTGCACTTGCTATCTGCTGTAGTAAAATTGGGTTCTTATTAATGTCTAACAATATTATTGTATTTACATGCTCTCCCAATGCCATTCATTTTTCAGGTGAAAGGAATCCATTTACTTCTTAGTACCACCATTGTGGCAGGATCCAGGGTCTCAAATAATGACAGGACATTGCCTTTCCTTTTTTTCTTAGATCTAATTTTTCCCTGCCTTGACTGCATTTTCAGACAGAATCCCATGTAAGCCATTTTGACATGGCTAGGTCCACATTGATAACCTATGGGCCAACTAATCCCAATGGAAACAAGAATCATATTCATTTCCAAAGGAGCTCTACAGACTCCTGATTCTGCATCTCATTGTCCGAGTATGGATTGCATATTTGTTCCTGAACCAGTCACCATAAGTGATTGGTTGTGCTCTTTAGTTGCAGGCAAAGTGTAGTGTGAGGATGAGTTTTACCCAAAGGAAATCTAGGCTTTCTATGCTTTTTTTCCCCCCTTTGGTACAAAATAGTAATGGATGCTGAGAAAACAAAACAAACAAACACTCACCATATGTTCACTATAGTTAATGCATATGCTTCTTTTTTAGTTTGACTGGCACCTACAATAAATGGAAATATGTGCATTTACACAAATACACTCATGTGTCATCATTTCTACAACAACTGTGCCTGGTGCTGTAGAAAGTGAAACGGATGTAATTCTCCAAATCTTGATTAAGAGAGTTGTCAGAAAGATATCTCTCTAGAGCAAAGTGCAGCATGCTTTTATCTTGTAAGGTTGACATATGGATTATCTGGTACTTTGAATATAAAAAGTGCAATGTAAATGTATCCTTTAATTATAATTCTAAAAATATCTGTTTTCCCTATCTATTCAGAATAATGTCAGGTAACAGAAGTAAAGCATGATGAAAGAGACAAAAATTAATCATACTGGGGCCAAATAAGAGATGGAGGGAAAATAGGTAGGCAGATTTTTTTTCTTGGATGCAAAAGCAAATCCAAACATGAGTTCAACTTGCTAAAAAATAAATCACGTCCACTTCCTTCACAGGCTTATGTATTGCAAAAAATGACCTTTAAACTACCTTAGGAGATAGCAGCTGACTAGAAAATTACAGTTATTAGCAGGATAACCAGAGATTAGCGTATTTAGAGTATTGTAAAAAAAATGTAAGAGACAGATGTTAACAATTTGCAACCTCTAAAGACAGCTACAATAAAACCCTATACTGTAGCATTTCTGAAGGATGTTTGGGGGATCCATGATAATATACTGTGCTAGACATCTGAATGCAAATAAGTAAAATTACCTTTTTTGAGAAATTTATCATCAAGTTTGATTTCTAAGAGTGATGGAAAATTCCTGATGATATTTATCAAGTATTCTCTTCTGCCCTAAACAATTTTAAATGTAATGTTTTCCTTTATTACAAATAAACATGCATTTACATTTTTTGAAAGACATTCCTAAAATAAAGACTGCACGATGATGATGATCTGTTTACCATTAACCCTTCGGTAGAAGGGCAACACAAACCACTGGTTAAAACCCTAAATTGGGTGTTAGGAATCATGAATAACAGATGTCACTAGCGGTTTTTACTTGATCCTGGGCCAATCATTCAATAGTTATTTTTGCTTTCTTCTCGGAGAGAAACTTTAGCAAAGTTGTCCCTGCATGAAAGTGGAAGCAAAACATGAGCTTTGGCACCAGCTGGACTTGGGGTTCAGCCACCCTGTCCTACTGAAGTCTATAGAGACCATGCAAGGTGACCATGAGCTTAGAAACTCCAGCACAAACCTGCTTTAGTTCAAATCCTGCCTGTTTCGTGTTTGCTATGTGGTCTTGCTCTATTTACTTAACTTTCTATGCCAGGGTTTCGTCATACTTCTCAGCTGGAGATAATTCCTGCCACTGGAGTTTTGAGAAGTAAAAGGTTTAGTATTTGTAAAGGATCTGAAACATTGACTAGGGCAGGATTTGCTGTTACCTGCTATTTGGAAACTTTCAGATAACTCTGTTTACCTCTTCAGTAAAACAGAGTGGGACAATGTAGTGAAATATACCCACAATGGCCCCCTGGAGAATTATATAGATGCTTTCCAACTGGTGACAATTTTCCATGATGGTGGCTGAACATGGGGCAAGGGCACAGTGATCTCCTTTGATGACAGCTGCAAGTTTTAATGTCTATAGACATCCTGTGTACACCACTGTCCCCATGTACCTTTAACATTTATTATACAGTTGTATCAATTCAGTAAATACTTATTAACTTATTCTATGGGTGACTGTCAGGTGCTAGCCTAGGAGAAAGACGCAAAGAGAAAAATGTGAACTTAATTTCTCTACTGTGAATCATTTTTCACCCATTTCCAATCTGGGTTTTTATTCTTCATGTGTTCCTTGCTTTAGTCAGGAACATCACCATTCCTCTGGTTGTTGAGGACCCCTTCTTTATTCACCCTTGCCATCCATATGCAACCAACAGCCAAGTGTCACTGAGTTTCAGTGTAGGGCTTCTGTACCCACTGCTACTGTCTCAGGTTTGATTTGTGTTGCCCTTTGCTTATGCTGTTGATGCCTGGCCAGCCTGCCCTCCCCACCCCCCACAGCCAACTTCTTCCTCTTTTGTCCACCTCTTCTGTGGGTCTAGATTATTGGCAGGATAATGTCCAGACTCTTCATGGTGACATTGGTTTCTAAGTTACTGTTCAGTTTTGTGGATCTTGTGATCTATTTACTCCAACTGACACTCTTGCTCATGCCTTTACTCATGCTGTTTCCCTTAATCAGGGGACGCACATCCCACCCCTCCAAATCCTATTCATGCTCGGTGGATAATTTCAAAGTCTATACTGTTCTGTGTCATCCTCTCTGGTTGTCCTCTACCATTCCTCCTCTCACCCCTATTAAGGAAATGACCTCTCTCATATTGGAACTTTCCTAAAATTTTATCTTTACCTCTCTGATGTCACTTACAATATGAAATCTTGTATTATATTTATTCTTCTGCATGTCTGTTATTCCCTACACTGTAAATTCTCAGAGAGTAAAACACAGTCTGATTTATATTTATGTATTCATCTTGCTGAGAACTGTGAATATGGACTCTTGGGAATACTTATTCAATGATTAAAGAAATAGGTGGGGAAAATGTTACAGTATTTATCTTCTATGAGTTCAGTATTAGTGGAGACAATTTATATTTCTATAGACACGTGAATGTACACATACACGCTGTGATGCAGAGCTGACTCTGAAAAGGAAAAAAATAAATTTGTACAAATATCTCGTTAAGTAAGTGTAAAGCGAATGAACAATGAACTTTAACTAGGGGATCTGGGGGTGTGGACTTGTAAGAGGAGATAGAATTTTGGTAAGGATAGAAGATACATGCACATTAGACACAAAAACGTTTTAGGTTAAGCCAACAATTTGAGCTAAGACATGAAGACAGGTGAGGGCCGGGCTATGTGTAGGAGACTGTCCATTCTGGCCTCCCTGGAATTGCTATCTATGAACCTATCTAAGTATTTCATTATCTGAAAGCATCACAGGCGTATTTCCCCTGGATGGGTTTTTCTTCTCAGTATAGTTTAAACTGATTTAAAGTGATAGAACCATTTTCTTTAAATTATGTGGGTCAGATCTCTTATTGAATAATAGTTATTTTGTGAACTGTAGACCTCACGCTTACTGAATGTAATTGATAGTTACTAAAAATTGTTGAAAGCGATGTGCTCATCTTAACAGTTTTATAACTCACATTTTGTTTCATGATAGCAGAGTATGCTGCAAATCAAACTTAGTATGTATCACTATATTTTTTTAGTGGTGTACCGTATTTAATCCTAAAAGACTTAATTCATTTAAGTGTTTGATATAGCATGTGGATTGACAAGTGTAAAAAGTTGAGTGGTGTAATACCCTGCACATGAAAAAGGAGGTTAATAAATTTGAACTGGTCTAGGGGCCACTCATGAGATTGTCTACGCAGTTTTTCTCCACTTACCCGTCTACATGGCTATAGAGGAAACCGCTGTATTGCCAGGTGACACACACACACACATTCTAGGCTGTACATTCCATGACACACTTCATTATTTTTATAAATAAATTCCTGCTTTGTTGTGTTTGTGCGTTTTTTTCTTTTTTATATGATTATCCCTAGATTAAAAAAGAGTGCTTCTATATATCATTTTAAAAATCCAAATTGAGAGGCTGGGCACCTGTCGCTCAGTGGCTAGGGTCCCGGCCACATACACTGGGGCTGGCAGGTTTGAACCTGGCCTAGGCCTGCCAAACAACAATGCCAACTACAACAAAAACATAGCTGGGCGTTGTGGCAGGCACCTGTAGTTCCAGCTACTTGGGAAAGCAAGGCAAGAGACTCTCTTAAGAACAAGAGTTTGAGATTGCTGTGAGCATTCTACCAAGGGCAACATAGTGAGACTCTGTCTCAAAAAAAAAAAAAAAAATCCAAATTGACACTGGATGCGGTGGCTCACACCAATAATCCCAGTACTCTAGGAGGCCAAGGTAGGTGGAGTTGCTTGAGCTCAGGAGTTCAAGACCAGCCTGAGCAAGAGCGAGTCCCCATCTCTACTAAAAATCGAAAAACTAGCTGGGTGTAGTGGTGGGCACCTGTAGTCCCAGATACTCAGGCGGCTGTTGCGAGAGGATTGCTAAAGCCTAAGAGTTTGAGGTTGCTGTGAGCTATGATGCTAAGCCATTCTACCTGGGACAATAGAGTGAGACTCTATCTTAAAGAAAAAAAAATCCAAATTTAAACTTAGCTATAGCCATAATTTCCAACCTGAAGCAAGCTTCAAGGACTCCATATATCCCATCTATGGGTTGAAAATTATTATTTTCTAAACTAAGCATTAGAAAGCAAAGATGTTTTTCTCCAAAGGAGGAAAAGGGCATCTCAAATGACTATACTCTCCCAAGCGTGGCTTATTACATAAGATTATCTAATTTTTTAAATAAGGAATAAAACACTAGGCTTATTATTTTAACTCCACTGTAGGGAAAAATGTCTACAATATGATTTTCTTCCAATATTTCCCTTTTATTCTGGATACTTTTCCCTCCTACACAACAAAATTGCATGGTTGGTGCGGAATCTGGTTATAATGATGAGTTATTTTGCAAGGATTTCTAGATCTTGGGGTCCATAGAGTTGAAATGAATCCCATTTAGAGGCAGAAGCTGTATGAATAAAATTTATGTTCTGTGTGCTGTTATAGTCCTTTTGTAATGAAGAGACATGGTGAGAAAAAATGATTCTGACATCCAGAGCAAACACAAACAAAGAAATGGAAATAGGTGGCCTTTAAATATCAGGTCTCCAGTTAATTCTGGCTCCAGCTACCCCTTTGTCCTTCCACTAATGGGGCTTCTAACTTTGAATTCTACAATATAGTCTCCTTCCTGCTCGAGCTCGTTGGAGGCGTGTACTTGTCATTAGTGACCAGACTCCTGTGAGATCCTTGACACCTCTTTCAGGAGCCAGGAAGCTGGAGCTAAGTATTCCAGTGGAGAAAGACAGGCGATGGCCACAGGGTATGGAGTAGGTGACAACTGGTGGCAGTGCTTAAGCTCCTCAACTGCCGAACAAAAGCAAATTTCCTGACCTAAAGCAAGGGGTGTAGGATGATGATCACGTGGGTTATTCAAAAGTCAGACACTAGGAAAAATTCTGCTGTGTGGGATGGAGCGTTTCCTTTCAAACGCCTGTGGCCTCACCAGTGGGGTTGAAGGGAACTGAAGATCCTGAGCTGACTTGGATGCTTACGGCCTAAGTTTGGTTCGAAAACAAATCTAATATAAAAGAGAAACAGGTCCTCCTTCTCATACCATAGTTGGACTGCTGTGAAAAGTGGTCATGGACTAGGTGGCTTATAGACAACAGAAAGTTGTTTCTCATAGCCGTGCAGGCTGAGAAGTTTGAGTTTAAAACACCAGCAGACTTGGTTTCTGGTGGGTTTATAGATAGTAATCTTCTCACCCTGTTTCCACTTGATGGAAGGGGCAAGGGAGCTCTCTGCAATCTCTTTTATTAAGGCACTAATCCCATTCTCTGCCCTCGATACCCAGTAACTTCCTAAAGTCCCCACCTCCTAATAACATCACACAGGGGGTTAACGTTTCAGCTTATACATTTCGGAGGAGGGATGCACACATTCAGTCTACAGCACCTGAAAAGTAAACCAATATCATTAATTCGCATTAGATCCAGATGGCCATAAACATTGTTAATAAGACACTAGGTATAAGAGACCCAATGCCACTTTCCTGATGAAACTGGCTCTCCCTTAGAGCACTGGTATTTGAGAATATGTCTGCATGAAAGAGAAAATACAAGTAAGAAATTCTTGGCCAAAATATTGAAATCATGTACTCTGACATAGATGCCTGTCCTGAGAAGTCCGTATCTCAGTAATTGAAGGGTCCCGAGGCCCCTCTGGACTCTTGGTTTTTGTTGTTGGCTACACAGCAGATATACACATCAGAGGACAGAGTTAGGTGCTTTGGAAAAATAAAATCCACTAACCTGTACGATGAATTGGCATAGAATTATGAAACACCTTGTGATTTACTTCAGTGGAAACAGCCAGAAACCTCGAGCCTAAAATTCCGATCTGAACTTGAGAGATGAGGCAATACAAAGCTCTTTCAGATGAGTTTACTGCACACCTATAAATCAAGACTATTTTTCATTCTTCAATCTTGTGGACATCCCCCTGTCGGCTACATCCTGGGGTAGCAGAGCTTTCCCCTTCCCCAGATGTGTCTGGAATGCAGTAATTCTCTCTTTCCCTCCTTATCATTAATTGCCTTGTCTCTTGAATTGCAAGTTGAGCATATAGGAGGATGTGACTACGAGGCCTTATTAAATCAGGGCCAGTCAGGTTAGAAGTTCTGGCATAAATTACGTCTATATTTCCGACTGAACTTATTTACCTAGATTCCGGACCCTGAGCTTACTTTATCACCTACCACATTAATCATGGCTATATGAAAATTAGAACAAAACGCATGCTTTTTTTTTGAAATATTTGAGCCAAAGAAGTTCTTGAGAACTTGACAGGATTTTCCTTTTTGTTTCGGGCTCACCTGATTTTTGTTTGCTCACTTTTCCACTCATCATCTCTCTCACGTAGAAACATCACTCTCCCACAGTCCTTAGACTCTTCCTTCTCGTAACATACTGAGATGAGGAACATGCTACTTAAAATAAGTGGGAATTTAAATTATTTAACATTTGATTAGCACACAAAGCCCGGACACATACCCTGGACAGTGGGATTGAACTTGACAAAGTGAGCAGACCTGAAGTGAGTGAGATAGGGCTTGAAAGACATATCAATATATGTAAGGCAAGTTTGAACCCCATAAGCCTCTTTCTACACCATGCAGGTGAATAGATTGCATTTCTGCTTTTATTAATCACAAAGGAGGCACAAGCTCAACCAGCCAAAACTGACTTTATTAGCAAATACACATTCCTTGCGCCAAGGTTTATAGCCCACATTCTGAAAGTGTTTTATATTCTTTCTTCGACTTATGGTTGTTCAGAGTGATTGAGCTCAAACCCAATCCTCGTGAATTCCCCAGTAACCCAATTCACTGAAGACGAGAGTGATGCTAGTCTTTCTGAATGTGTCTGTAAGATGCCATATGCTTCCAGGTAAAAATAAAAACCAAAATAGCAAATCCACATACCACTAAGCACAGACAAGGTTGGCTGGAGTTTTTGCCCCACTGCTGGAAGTGTACTTGGCTTGTGCTAACTCTGCATAGACAAAGTAGGGAGACTGTAGCCTGGACTCAAAATTCACAGAAGGCACTCATGATGCATGGGCAGATCTGTTTGTCTGCTGTAAATCTCAGCAAGTGGAGGAGGGTGAGACCAGGCTGACACATCACCTCGGAGGACTGGGTTACAGCCTCCTTACTGATTTATCTGCCCATTTCTCCTCATTATGAAAGGAGGAAATGGTTTAGCTCAAACATTTCGCAAAGACATGTGGCCAGGATGAACCTATTTAAGAAGGAGGAGACTCCTGCCTTGACTTCATTCTGTTTATTGCTCTCCAAAGAGATACAATGTGGATACAACCAGCAGGCCTACATCAACAGAGCTGTTTTCTTTCCTAATAAATAAAAGGTAAGGCCTTGGAACTTGCTAAGCCCTGTTTTCTTTAGGAAAAATTTTGGTCTGATTACCTTGGGTACTAGAAGCTCAAGGTTTCCTGATACCAAGTACTAAAGGGAGCAATGATGAAGAATCAGGTGAAGACGGTCTAAGGTCATACCAGCCGCTCCCCAGGGGACTACTTAACTTCCAACTCTCAGTCTTTTGTTTGCTAAATTAAATTAGTTGTAATGCCTATCTTTTGGAGTGAAATAAGCTAACACTTGTCGCATAGTAAGTGATAAGTAAATAATCGTTACCCTCCATCAGCATCATCCTTCTCCTGAAAGCATCAGCACCAGCACGAGGACATTACTAGCAACTAGTATGAAGAAAGTAGTTCATGGTTTTTAACCTTGTTTCCATCAGATTCTAATTCTGTGCTCAGGAAACTGGAAATTGTCACTCTGTCTTGAGGTTGCACAGACTTGGCCTTGCATTGAATGTTCCCCTCCTCTTGGAGCATGTACACAATGACGTCCGCTCTCCTCAGCCTCGTACACCCATTCCCACCCTTCCCCCGCTCTGGCTTCTGTTTACCTCTCCAGGCGCTTCACTCTCCCTGTCTCAACATCTATTCTATACAAAGGCAAAATCGTCTGCAATTTCCTGCTCATTTTTACATGCATCCACCTCTGTCATAAACATCCTCTTCAGTTTTCCTGTAATAAATTCTTATTTGCCTTTCAAAAATATTTGATAGGTTAATTTAGTCATACTCTCTCCCAAACTCTCAGGTTGATCTAATTGAACCTTCTTTGAACTTTTTCAACAATCTACACGTTTCCCTTAAGATTATCAAACAGCTGCATTTCATGGAAGTTACATGCAGTAAGTTCATCTTTCTCACTATCCTTCTCTAGGGCAGGGCTTCGCACACTGTGCCTGCCACAAGGAGTTTCTCCAACATGATTTTAATGGTATTTGAAGTGTAGTGTTGAGATGGAATGGACAGACTAAGAAGAACGTGTTCCACCTCAATCCAGGTTAATACAAAAGATGGAAAGCCTTCGTCTCTATTAATGGCTGAATAGTGGGACTTTACCTAATACAATAAGTGTAACCTACATCTTTGTGCCCTCAATGAATCACAAACAATAAAAAAGGGGGGAAAATGGAAGGACTTATATAAATTATTTTCTTCATTTATATAGACACGGGAGAAGCAAATGACTAATACAATTATTCATGGTTATGCAGATACATATTTTTATTTATATATGTGTATATGTATATATTTTCATTTTTTCAGTAGAGACAGAGTCTCACTTTGTCGCCCTCGGTAGAGTGCCGTGGCATCGCACAGCTCACAGCAACCTTCAACTCCTGGGCTTAGGCCATTCTCTTGACCCAGCCTCCCAAGTAGCTGGGACTACATGCGCTCGCCACAATGCCTGGCTATTTATAGATATTTGTGTATGTATATGTATATATATATAAATATGCATACATATATTTCTTCTCTCTGCCAGCTAAGAGAGCATAAAGAAAAGACAGCCCAGTAACAGTGAACACAGCCAGTGCCAGGATGTTGGATTCTAATACCATTCTTTAATAAAAGGTACCAGGTTTCATTGAAGAAATGGATGATTCTAGGATATGACAGGAAACATACAAGATAAGTGTGGAGGATCTTTTAAGGCCAAAAAATAAAGAAGCGTTAAAACACAAACATGCGGGTACACACACAATGGAAGTATGTCAAAGGACACAAGAAACCAAAACAAGAGCTTGCCCTGGCCAGAAGCCAAAATAATTTGACTAAAGAACAATAATTAAAGTTGTATTGGAGCATAACTCAAATAAAATATATATAACTATAATTACATATAACGTACAATTATATAACTAGAAAATAAATATCTATTAGTCTATACTGACATAAATAAATTATTAAATGTGTTACTATGCAGGAGAGAAGAGACAAATCTTCACAGCAAGAGAATTTGTAGAGATGCGCCAATCTAAAGGAATAGGGTGGCATAACTCCTTACTCTTTAATTATGTTCTGTGGATAGAGACCTTCCGAAAGGTAGAGCATAGAAAGGGAGGGGAAAATAACTTCATGGTGGAGAAACCTAACAAATACTACTCTAGCCAAATGATTGTGGTTAATGGCAATGGTTATAAGCTGTAGTTTGTACCCTTGATACAGTGTGATGAAGCTGGAACTCTTCCTCTATTCTATTCCTCATCTAAACTCATAACCCATTGTAATCAAGAAAAAATACTCAGATAAATTCCAGCAGGGGTGGCGTCTTGTGATCTTCCTGGTCAATACAAAACAATCAAGGTCAAGAAAAACAAGGAAATATCCGAGAAACTATCATAGCCAAGAGAAACTGAAATAGCCATGATGACTAAAAGTAACATGGCATCTCAGATGAGACCCTGGAATAGAAAAAGGCATCAAGTAAAATTTAGGGAATTCCAAATAAGGTACGAACTTCCGTTAATAACACTGTATTAATAGTGATCCATCACTTGTAACAAACGTGCTATAATAATGTAAGATATTAATAACAGGGGCCACTGTGTATGGGGTGGGGGGAAGGGAATATAAGAACTCTCTGAGCCACCTCAATTTTTCTGCAAATTTAAGACTGCTTTAAAAAACAAAGTCTACTAAAATGATGAAATAAAAAAATGAAAAAAGCGAAAGAAAAGAATAAAAGTCGTATGAAGCAATGCCCTCTCTGAATAGTTCAGGCAGTGCTTCGTATGATTGCTTGAGTTCCATGCTCATGAACCAAGCCCCAGCTCTGGTCTGGAATAACACAAAAATGGGATCAAATCCTGGCCCTGCCTTTTATCAGTTGTGTAATTTTGGGGCAAGTTTTTCACAGTTTCATAAAATGGTAGAGTATCTGTCTTATTTTTAGGATCACAAATTAACTCAGCAATTGCCTTTATTTTTCTGCTTCATTAAATGTATATGGATAGGAAAGGAATGAGGATAATTCTCCTAGACGCTTTCATACTCTGGGAGTGATATGTTCTACCAACAGTCAGATTTTGTCCCTCAATGTGTGGCTTCACGACACATCCCCTCTAGTCCTGTCTTCATCCAGATGAGTGTCGCCGTCATTAGAGATGAATATTTCAATTCTCTGCAAGGGATGACACAGTAGTTGTCAAATATCTTGATCAGAAGTGTTAAAAGAATTATAATATCTCCTTTAATATTCTGAGAAACCAGCAGGGTAGGTGAGAGAAGGCTAAGCACCAGCCTCTGTGGGTGACTTTAGGCAGAGGGCGTTGTTTGGCTGTCTCACGTCGGCAAAGAAGGAACATAGAAGTCTGTGTTCAGACATGGTAACATTCTATATGAGCTCTGTGGCTGTGCCCACAGCCAGTGACTTATTCCTGGGCCATAAACATTTCAGTCCAAGCAGAAAGAGCTGAAGTTTGCGCTCTTCACCGACTTGATAAAGAAGCTAAAAGGTTAGCTTGCAACTCTTCAATGACCTTGCACCTAGATGTGTGCTTAATTTTATATACTCAGTTCTGTGTCCTTCTTCAGAGAGAGCTCCAGGTAAGTCCTTTTGATAAACAGTGGTGTGGGAAAAAAGCAGAGGCTATCTGCCTGACAAGGCGACCCACGTCAGAAAATTAATGTTCCTCCTTGGGACCAGAAAAAGGATGGCCCTGGCCTTGAGGGTTTTACACTAGAGGTCTGCAGAGGTGGTCCAACATGAAGTGGGGGAGAGGGAGAACATTATAATAATTTGATAAAGTTATTAGATGCATCTCTTCCATGCTTAAGCCCTAAGATCTGTTCCTAGGCATATATAGCAAATGTCCGGGTGACCAGTTGGATGCCTTTAATTTTTTAGGCATTTGTAGAGTTGTCAGAGCAACATATCCTGAGGTACAAGATGCCTTTGATCAAGACATCATTCATAATTCCTTGTACCTACATGGTGCTTTCAACTTTCTAAGCTGCTTATGCAAACGTGTAGTCACCCTCTGGCTTCAGCCCAATCCTCTAGCCAGTACTTTCTCCAATTTTCCCTCAGGAGAAAAAAATCAATACTGTAGTAAGTGGTTTTACATTTCCTTGGAAAACTAGTGCCCCACAATTTCATAGTTGACAGGACTAGGTAGCAGTGGGAAGGGCGGTGCTGGGAAGTCAAGAGCACAGGATCTGAGTATCCCCCGCTCCAGGCTCTATGAAAAAAGGAAACAGGGCTTTTTGTCAAAATATCACTAAAAATTTTAAGACAGTGACTTCAGAGTGTTAAACCAAGCCTGCTTTGTGTGACTTCCCAGGATGTTGCTCATGAACCAAGCCCAAGTCTTGGCCGAGAGTAGCACAAAAATGGGCTCAGATCATGGCCCTACCTTCTTACCAATTGTGTAATTTTGGGAAAGTTTCTTACAGTCTTATAAAATGCTAGGAAGAGTATTTACCTCATTTTAGGGTATTAAATAAGATAATAGACACAAATAACAAAATATATGGTAGTGTGCAGTAAGAACTCAAGAAATTTTAAGTGACAATAATAAAATTAACATTGGTTCCAGCAAGTAACATGGGTTGGTTGTCAGCACCGGACTATCTTTCCTCTGAGTTTTCCCTCGGGAGCAGACACCGTGTGGCCAGGAGGAGCTGCTGCCGTCCTCAGCTAGCTGATCCTGGCCTATTCCCACCTGCAAGCCCCACAAAAGGCCATCTGGAACTGGCATTTAACACTCCTCATAGAATAGAAAAGACCTGAAAGTAAGATCAGCAAATTGCCGCAGACATCCCCTCCTTGACAAGGGCATGTGTTTCCATTTACTGTAGTCTTGTTCCTCCAGAATCCCAGTCCCTTACCAGGGTCTGAAATTTCCTGGGGCCTTGTGCATGACCTCCACACCTGGGTCTGTGGAGTTGGCTTCCTGCTGTTGCTGCTGCCCTTCAGCCTGCCCATCCACCCCCTAGTTGACCTCCTGTGAGGCAGACCGCATAGCGTGTGTGCCCTGTGGCCTTTGCGTCTCTACACTCTCTCTGACCTGACACCATGACGTCTGCATTTGCCCTAGGGCTGCCTGCTGACTCTTTGTAGCCCTCTGCATCAGTTGAATGACCCCCAGTTTGGGCTCATTGCCCAGAACGTGACCCTGAGCTGCGTGTGCCTGTCCACCAAGGCACCACAGTACACTTGGCAAAATGCAGTCCACTTACCCATCCAATGTAGCTCTGCTGCTCTGTCTGTGGACACAGAACAACATCCAGTAGGGATCTCTCCACCTGCCCTGATTTGCATGCTACGCAAGCATGCCATTCATTCAGACCAACAGTGTTATTCACCCAGCTTCGAGGAGCCACGTTGAAGACAGCTTTCCTCCCTCCAAATAGTCCTCTGATTCAGGAAAGGCAGAATGGCTGGGCATTATTTCCTCCAGGGTCAGCGAGAGTTCTTCATGAACATGTTTCTTTGTTCTTAATGGTTGGATTATATTCATTTAAAAAGTTCGAGTAGGCTTAGCGCAGAATTAACCCTTTGGGATTATATATGAGTTGACAATCCTTAGTGCCAGACCATTTATTTTTCCTTTGGTAGGTTTTATGGCAGTGATCCAAGTTACACTGGAAAGATTAATAGCCAGTCTAACCGAGATTTTAGTGTGCTTAATATTGTGCCAAGGCCTCGACTACATGACCCACCAGCAGGTGCTCACAGTCTAGCTGAGGAGACCCAGGTATGTCTTCAGATGCTCAGAAATTATTTCAAGGCAATGATTTTTCTAGCAGATAAGTGGTTCTTCAAATGGGCTGGGGCATCAGATCATTTTCAAAGTATTTCTGAGGAATCTATAGCATGGGAGCCCTTCAAAGAAGTGATTATGTTAAAATAATCTTACTTGACTCATCAGCCATCTTTGACACAGTTGTCACTTTTTCCTTCCTGAAATACGCTCTTCACTCATGGAAACATCTCTTTCTTGATTATCCTACCTCGCAGACACTTCTTTTTTTCTGTCTCCTTTCTCCTCATACTCCTGACCTCCAGATATTGGAATGAGCCTCAGTTTTGTGCTGGGAGGAAACCTTCCACTTTCTTCTTCAGGTTCTTTCTCCAGTCACCCCCTCTCTGATCAGTCTTGTGCCCTGAGAAGTTGACCATGATGGATTATACCATGGACTTCAGTGCCTGTGATGGGTTGTGTTCTCCCAAAATTCATATGTTGAATTCCTAACTCCAATGCCTCAGAATGTGGCCTTAGAAGATCATTGCAGAGATAATGAGTTCACATGAGGAATACTAAAGAGGGGTGAGCTCCTATCTCAGATGACTGATGTCCTCACAAAAAGGAGAAATTTGGACAGGGACACGTGCACATGGAGAACACCACGTGAATACAAATGCAGGGATGAGGATACTGTGTCTATTATACATGTATGATTATACATGTATGAGCCTAGTAATGCCAGCAAATCCCTAGAAGTGAGGGAGAGATATGAAGCAGACCCTCTCTCACCACTCCGGGTCCTTGATATTGCCTTGTAGCTTCCTTTGAAATCCTTCATAGACAAATCTCCTTCAATTTATTCTCCATCTGAGCATGCTGTTTGCTTCCTCTGGGGGATTAACTGACATGGACCTTCTCTCTTCTCTGTACATACTTGCTCTCTTGGTCATCTCTATCAGGGACCTGACCACCTCTAAATAGTGTCTATATTCTGTACTTCACTAATGAATTCAAGATTCTTCTAATGGACACTTCTTATTTTTTCTTGGTTGTTTAATATGCATACTATACTCTTACAGATCCAAAATTAACTTGATTTTTAATTTCAGATTAATGTGTGGGTACTGTTTGATTCCACAGTTTGCATTTGTAAAGTTCGAGTTTGACTTGTAGGTGTGTCTCACACCTTTCCATTTACTCCTGCAATCTCATTACTAAGTGTTTATCCCAAGCTAAGTTTTTGACATTGTCCCCAAACTTGGTCCTCT
Source organism: Perodicticus potto (assembly GCA_963574655.1). Lineage (NCBI taxonomy): Eukaryota > Metazoa > Chordata > Mammalia > Primates > Lorisidae > Perodicticus > Perodicticus potto. The sequence goes on from CAUYRH010004947.1 coordinate 36,625, forward strand.
TACAATGTTTCATCTCTCTGTCACCCCAGTATTCTATTATCTCAAAAAACCAAAACCATGGATGAATAATAGGTTTCTGTTACTCCAAGGTTATGTCTCTGACATCCACATTGAATCCATTAGCAAATCCTGGATATGTATAAAATAATACATATCCAGTACAGAGAAGACAAAACTCTCTCGTATCGCTGGTAGGGACATAAAATGGTACAGCCACCGTGGAAAATAATTTAACAGTTTCTCAAAAAGTTAGATAAAAAGCTACCATATGACTCAGTGGTTCCACTACTAAGTATGCATCCAAAATGATGGAAATCAGGGACTAGAGCAGATTATTGTATGCCGACATACAATGCAATATACACAGCCAAAAGTTGGGAACAACTCAAGTGTTCATCAAAAGATAAGCTGACAAATGAAAGTGTTGTCTACATGCACTAAAACATTATTCAGGCATAGAACAGAATGCAATGTTGATACTTTCTGTAGCATGGAAGGGCAACAGAAATGTGATGCTTAGTGAAATGAGCCATACACCTAGGGCGGTGCACAATTTCATGTCTGTCAGGTCCCTAAAACAGGCAAACTCATAGAGATCGGAAGGTGGTGGTTGCCAGGGACGGCAGGGGAGGAGGAAAAGGAGAGAGGTTACTTAATGAGCACAGTTTTTCTTGGGAATGAGGCAAAACTTTCAGGTGTAGATGGGGTGCTGACCACACAGTACTGTGACGGTATTTAGTGCCAATCAATTGTATGCTTAGCAATTGGGTTAAAATGATAAATGTTACAGTGTGTATGTTTTACCACAAGAAAATTATACCTTGTACACATACATACAAAATACTTATTTACACACACATAAATACTTATCTCCAGGATTTCCCCACTCTATCTACCTTCACTAACACCATCTGGGTATCAGCCACCATCATGTACCACAAAGATTGGTGCAGTAATCTCCTCCGGGTGCTCCCTGCTTATACACCTGCTTCATGATAGTTTATTCTCCAGGGCGGTCACCCAGACTGATCCTGTGAACATCAGGACAGTTCGGATTGTGTCACTGCTCTGCTTGAGGCCCTATGGGAGCAACCCATTCTGTCCTCCAATTCTACTCAGGTCTGTTCTTGTTAGTCCCCTCGGCTCCCCTCCCTCAGTCCCCAGCCTGGTCTCCTCCATCCCCTTCCCACTCTCCCTTGTTCCCGGGTCTAGTCTCCTCCACTCCACCCTCATCAGCTCAGTTCCCGGGTCTGTTCTCCTCCATCCC
>CAUYRH010004951.1:0-47259 GCA_963574655.1 Perodicticus potto
GCAGAATGTGCTTCATATACAATCAGAAACATTTTGATCGTACTGTGAGAGATAGCCCTCATAGCATTTTCTTAATCACTATATAAAGACATTGATACTCTACATTTAATAAATTTCACCAGTACCCTACTAAGATGCACCATAGGTGTGATCCCACCAATTGCCCTCCCTCCACCCATCCTCCCCCCTCCCATTTTCCCCTCTCAACACTTTAAAATTCTAATAAATGGCAGACATTTTGCACAAATCCTGATTATGTTTGCACCTCTGACATTTCCTAATCATTCAGAATTCTCTCAATACTATTTCCCAGACTTCCCATGCCTACATTTGCCCACTGACCCCCGTACTTTGTGGCTGCACCAGGGTAGAACAGGAGCCTCTGTCACTGAAGCAAGGAGTGGTATTCATCTCTGGCAACAGGACCGTCTATGGAGCCAGCACTAATTTGGCAGAATGAGGCTTCTAATTTATTTATTTATTTATTTATTTATTTATTTATTTATTTATTTTTTGTGGAGACAGAGTCTCATTTTATCACCCTCGGTAGAGAGCTGTGGTATCACACAGCTCACAGCAACCTCCAGTTCCTGGGCTTAGGTGATTCTTTTGCTTCAGCCTCCCAAATAGCTAGGACTACAGGTGCCCGCCATAACACCTGGCTATTTCTTTTGTTGCAGTTTGGACGGGGCCGGATTTGAACCCACCACCCTTGGTATATGGGGCCAGTGCCCTACTCACTGAGCCACAGGCACTGCCCAAGCCTTCTAATTTAAATTCACATTTCTTTATCTAAATTTAGCAAACATTTGTTGAGGACCACATCCCTGCTAGGTACTTTATGAAAATTACTGCCTATATCTAACTTCCCAAATTCAAAACCAGTCTCCATGCTCAAAAACCCCTACTCCAAGATACACACACACACACACACACACACACACACACACACACATATATATATATATATATATATTTGCTCTTAAACTAAACCCAAGGAAGAGTTAGTAATAACAGAAACAGCTGACCCTAAATGTTTTACTCTCTGAAGCAGGAATCCAAGGTTTTCTCTGACTTACAAATCATGTCTAAGATGGCAACATCCTTTGAAGTGATTTTCCTTGAAATATTAGGAAAATGCATTTCCTATTTTCATCACAGGATTTTTGTGTAAATGAATCCTGCTTTGGAACACTTTGAAGGAAGTATAAGTGCACAGCCCAAGTCACATCTGAGTGTCTCTCTAAGATGTTTAATTCCCAAGCATCTAGACCATCATTACCCAATGGAAATAGAACATGAGCTACATATGTCATTTTCAATTTTCTAGTAGCACTGTTTAGCCAAGTTTAAAAAGAACATGAAATAAATTTTGACAACCAATTATATCCAAAATATTATCATTTCAACTAAATCTTTAAACACCTGGGGTGGGATGGGGTATTTTTGTTGTTATTTTATGTTTGTTTGTTTGTTTACACATGGTCTCACTCTACTGCCTGGGCTGGAATGCACTGGTGTCATCGTAGCTCACTGTAACCTCAAACTCCTGGGCTCAAAGGATCCTCCTGCCTCAGCTCCCAAGGTAGTGGAGACTACAGACATGTGCCACCACTCCCAGCTAATTTTTTATTTTTTGTAGAGGTAGGGCCTTTTCTAGAGGCCATTTATTATGGCCCAGGCTGGTCTCAAACTCCTGGCCTCAAGCAATCCTCCCATCTTCACCTCCCATGAGCCATCACACCAGCCAACCTGTGTGTATTTTATGCTTATAGTACAATTCAGCTCAATCAAGCACATTTCAAATGTTCAGTAGCCGTGTGTCTAGTGACTACATAGTGGACAGCACAGTCTGGCTGTGCGGCTAGTGAAAGCCTCCCAGAACTAAACTATAGACATAAAATAATTCTTTTGAATTGTTGAAACTTTTGTGATTGACTGAAACTAGTCCAATGGCCAAGCTATCAGATCCCGTTTAAAGGAAAGTATGTCATCAACCTAGAATAATATTTTTGAATTATCAAAGCCTCCAACATCACACAACTAATGAACTTAGTCCAGTGACTTCCTTAGATGTTGTTCCAGTATGAATGGTTTTCCATTTGGGCAAATGCAGGTATGAAGAGTCAAGATGTCATAGTTAATTAGGTAAGGATTTTAAATCTGAAGTATTCCAGTTTTTGAACGGAGCTCTCTTAAACACACCAAAATGACTTATGGTGAGATTATGCCAGCATCTGAAAATAAGCTAACAAGGCTATTAAAATTATGCACTATCATTTGCATATCTTGTAACAAGTCTCAGATGACACTTTGTCCTTGGCAAAGGTCAGAAACACAGGCTTCGATCCTCAAGGACTGATCTATAATCTCTTGATAGCTTAGGGACATGAAGTTCCTGACCCTGGAAAGACAAGCCTCTTTCCATTGAGAAAGACTGTCTAGGCTCTTCCTGCATGAAAATGTTTTGCTTCAATGTAAACAAACCAGAGTTGAAAAATGAGGTGTAAATATGCTCTCTTCCGAGTAAACAACCAAGCCAGTTAGGATCTAATGTTTCTGGAATGTATTGTGAATTCCAAAGGCAGGCAGGCACTTGTCAAAGAACAGGCAGACCTTGGACAGACATAGCCTGGAGACTTAGTACATTCATGCATTAAATTCCACAAATCCAACCGTGCGTTTACATTTTTCATACTGGTTTATATATCAAATATCTTCTGAATCTTAATTAAGGAAAAAGCAAGGCATAGCAAGTATTTGTTTCAAAGAATAGCTTGGTTCTGAGGACCATTAGCACCAATCTTAACGCCTAGCTTGGTTCTGAGGACCATTAGCACCAACCTTAATGACTAGCTTGGTTCTGAGGACTGTTAGCACCAACCTTATTTGGTAGTGTCATTGAATATTACATCACTTTCTGGTCTCTCCGACACTTGTCTTGTTTTTTGGTTTTAGTTTTTAAATAAGACAGATCCAATATAATGACTAAAAAAAAAAAGCTTCTCAGACTACTTGAATATCTTAGCACAGTTTTAACAGGGTACAGGTTGTAAAGCTGCTAAACGACCAGCCAGGTAAGAATCTACCTACCCCTGCTTCTGAATTCTTATAAGGAAGGGTTAGAGTTAACATTTGACCTTTTTCAGAGCTTGGATGAAGCTGAAATGAGAGCGGCATTCACATCAGGTGCAAAATTTGAGGACCAAAATTTGAGCACCACTAATCTCAAAATCAAAATCAATGCAAACAAATTTTTGATGAACAAAATAATGAAATTTTAAATAACGATAGCCTCTGAGCCCGCATTAGCCCAACTCTGCCTCATCCACTTCACCTTAGTCCCAGCACTGTCCAGCCACATGCCTTGGGAGGAGTGAAGACCTACAGAGGGTTTGAGAGAAGAAGCTAAATGTGCTCTTTCTCCAGTGTCTCCCAGTGTGCACTGCTCCTCCAGGCTGTTGGTGTCACCCAGGTGGGCCCCCACGAGAGAGGGCCTGCAGTCCACCAGAGCTGCCTGTGTCTTTGAACTATGATCAAGCATCAGTTAATAATAGGGATATTTTCTGAGAAATTCATAGGTAAGCAATTTTGATTCTGTGTGAACATCTGAGTGTGCTTACACAAACCTGGGCTCTGTGAGATAAGCAATTGCTCCCAGGCTACAAACCTGTAAGCGTGTTACTCTGCAGAATACTGCAGGAAATGGCCACACACTGGTATTTGTGTATCTAAACATAGAAAAGGTACAGTAAAAAAAATGTGATATAAAAGATGAATGGAGCTTACAGGACTGGAAGTTGCTCTGGACATGTGAGTGGTGAGCAAATATGAAGACCTAGAACATTACTGTACTCTACTGTAGACTTTATTAACACTGTACACCTAGACTAAGCTAAATTTATAAAAAATATTTTTCTTTCATACTAAATTAATCTTTGCTTGCTATAACCTTTTTATTTTATAATCCAATTGCTTTTTACTTTCCTTTTTTTTTTGAGACAGAGCCTCAAGCTGTCACCCTGGATAGAGTGCTGTGGCATCACAGCTCACAGCAACCTCCAATTCCTGGGCTCAAGTGAGCCTCTTGCCTCCACCTCCCGAGTAGATGGGACTACAGGCACCTGCCACAACGCCCAGCCATTTTTTTGTTTTTGGTTGCAGGCGTCATTGTTGTTTGGCAGGCCCAGGCTGGACTCAAACCTGTCGGCTCAGGTGTACGTGGCTGGTGCCTTAGCCCCTTGAGCCACAGGCGCCGAGCCAACTTTTTTACTTTCTTGTAATAGCTTAAACACATGTTGTATCACTGTACAAAACATTTTTCTTTCTTTACATCCTAATTTTATAAGTTTTTTTTTTTACTTTTTAAACTTTTTAGTTAAACACTGAGACCCAAACACACACGTTAGCCTAGGCCTACCCGGGCTCAGGATCATTAATATCTCTGTCTTCCCTCCACACTTTGTCCCTCTGGGGCAGAAACCCACACAGAGCTGTCACCTCCTATGCTAAGTGTGCTTGCTTCTAGATTCTTCCTGAAAGACCTGCCACAGTTACAGTTTTTTTCAATAAATAGGATTATACTCTGAAAGTACCAATAAAAGTATGGTATCGTGAATACCTAAACTAGTAACAGAGTCACTTATCATTGTATCATGTACTTCATGCAATTGTACGTGCTAGACTTTTGCAAACAGTAGATTTGTTTACACCGGCATTGGCAGAGACATGTGATACACTACGAAATTATAATGGTTACAAAATCAAAAGGTGATAGTAATTTTTCAGTTCTGCTCTAATCTTACGGAACCACCATTGGCCGTGTAATGTATTCCTGCCTGAAATGTCATTATGTGGTGCATGGTTTTGTTAGCAAACCCATCTCACTGCCAAGACAAATGTCAAGTGCTAAAGGTAATAGATATTTTGCTTTCCACTTGTCTGACTCTCGCAGGTATGTGCCTCAGTAGATACTAGATTCTGAATTCAGGCAGGAGAAAAAGTGGCAGTTGGTACGGATTCTTTTGACCTCCTCGCACAGAATCGTGGGTCTTCTGCCCACCTTTCTGGTCTTCATGACTACAGTCTTATGTCCTACAAGTGTTGTGCACCAATCACTCTCTCCAGTTTGTTCTTAGGATAATAGCGTCAAGGCCATTCAAATGTGTTATCTTACTTCAGTTGAAACAAGCTAAAAATATTCATTGATGTATTTTTACATGCTTTTGTGTTTGTTTCTATTTTATTTTGTAGGTAGTACTTGAAAGAAGAATTAGACATGTTTAGTTAGACCCTAAATGAGCCCATGAGCTTCAGAGAAAGTTCATCATTATTGCTAACTATCAATCACTATTTGTCAGCTTTCAAAACATAATACAATACGAATTGCACTAGTTCTCTTCTGTCTTCAACTGGTTTATGATCCAAAATATGCCAAATCAACTCATACAGAGTAGTAAAGAATATAAAAACAGATTTAAGTACTGAATAATTATTTAAGGGTACAGAAATATCTTCTTCAGAAAGATAATGAATTTCATTGCTAGGCTTTTTTTTGAGACAGAATGTTACTATGTTGCTCTCTGTAGAGTGCATGGCGTCACAGCTCACAGCAACCTCAACTTCTTGGGCTTAAACAATTCTCTTGCCTCAGCCTCCCTAGTAGTAGCTGGGACTACAAGTGCCTGCCATAACACCCAGCTATTTTTTGGTTGCAGTTGTCATTTTTATTTAGCAGGCCCTGGCTGGGCTCAAACCCACCAACCTGGAACATGCCAGCCTCAGTGTATGTGGCTGGCACCCTACTTACTGAGCGACAGGCACTGAGGCCATCTATATGCTTTTTGATTTATGTCTTTATTATGAATGGTAGAAATAAGATGGAGATCACTTAGTGTTGTACCTGGAAATAAAGGTCATGGTATAAAAATGGTATTATGTGATCAATAAAATTAAGTTCTCAGGACTGAGAGAGGAAGAAGGGGGAGGACATGGGGTACACTTGACAGAGAATAGAGAAAGTGACCCGAGGCCAGGTAGGTGAGCTAGGGAGGTACTGTCAGAAAACATGTGCCAGGCTCTAGAAATAACTGGCAGTAAGCCGTGTAGCTTTCTTCATCCAGGTTCAGCCACCTGCTTTTACAGGTACCACCCAACACTCACACAACTTGTCTTCATTGCCCGCTTGCTAAGGTCTAGAATTTTTTTAATCTGGGAATAAACAAAGAACAAAGAACCATTAAATTCAAATATATACTGAGATCATAAATAGAACTCACTCCCACTAACATGGTACTCAGCCAAGGGGTCATTACATTCTTCTCATTCTGATAAGAAAGGGCTGAAACCAAGATGAAGACGTCCATGCTCTGTCTGCATTTGTGTCATGGGTCCCTCGCCCAGGAAGGAATCAGCACATGCTCAGGAAGTATTTACTGGATGAAGGCAGGAAGGAAGGAAAGTAAATGGAGCAAGAAAGAGAAAGAGGGGATGGGGGACTGTGAAGGATCAGGAAACAAGGGAGCAAAGGCCTCCGCGTGCTCATGCGTGAGAGAGAACTGCCGCCCCAGGAGGCACTGGCTGAAGGCTTCGTCGATGTTTTCATTCTGTTTTTATAACAATCACATATGGAAACAGTTAAAGAATGTGTTCAGCTGCCCATAACAGAAATCCCAACAAACAGGAGCTTAAACAAATAGGGGATTATTTTTCTCACGTATCAAGGAATATGGAGAAAGGTGGAGGCTGGTGTCAGGTTAGCAGCTCAGCACAGCTGGCATCTCCCTGAGTCTCTCGCCCCAGGACATCTGCTGCCACTCCCCTCATCAGGTCCGTGGCCAGAGGAAAAAATGAGGGAAAAGAGAGGACCCGGACATCCTTCTCCTTTCTCAGGACAGCAAGCCTGAGAGAATGTCATTGGACTTCCACTTAGAAGTCACTGGTTAAAAATGGACCTCTTCAGCAAAGCGATTTCAGGAAAATGGAGTATTTTTCTGGGCAGCCTGACATTTGGAATGAAATTTAGGTTTTGTTAGTAATGAAAAAAGACACTGAATGGATTTTGTCTAGGCAACATTTTTCTAACACAACAATAGCAAATTACTACAAATGCGGCAGCTCAAAGCAATGTGTACCTATTATAGCACGGTTTCTGCAGGGATGGTGTCTGGGTAAGGCTCAGCTGGATCCTCTGCTGATGATCTCACAAGGCTACAATCAAGGTTTCATACGGGCTCCTTTCCTTTCCAGAGCTTGGGAAGGAACTCATGTGATTGTTGACAGAATTTACATCTTGCTACTATATCATCGAGTTCTTTCAAGTCCCGTGAGCTGCCCACAGTGCCCCTGCCACGTCGCCCCCTTCACGGTGTCCATATCAGAGCAGCAGAGTGTCTCCCTCTCCTGCTAAGATGAGGTCTCATATAACAAAACATAATGCTGCTGTAACAACACATCACCTTCACAACGTGACAGGATCCAACAGGGGGTGGCATAGCATCACCTTTGTCACAGTTCATTGGTTACAAACAAGTCACACTCACGGGGAGAGGGGGTGATCATACCAGAGCCCAGACGAATGTGGTCTGTCCGTCACAGCCACTAACACTGTTACGGAGAAAATACAAGAGGGTTCACTGATGCTCAGAAGCCTACTTACGTCAACAGGAGGCAATTCCAGGCTCAAACCCAGGTCTGTCTGACAACTCCAGATGTACCACCAGGTCATCATTTTCTAAAATATAGTCTATAGACATCAGTTCTACAGGCTGACATTCGGTGTGTTTGTAGGAAAACAGTTTAGTAGTCAAATAGTTTAGAATAAAGTTAAACAGGCTTCTTTAATAAACAACTATTTAGCACATTTTTTAAGAGATAAGATCTTGCTTTGTTGCCTAGGCTGGAGTGCAGAGACATCAACATAGCTAAATGTCGCCACAAACTCCCTGGCTCAGACTCCTGAGTGTCTAGGACAGTGGTTCTCAACCCGTGGGTCGTCCACCCTTTGGGGATGGAATGACCCTTTTACAGGGGTCACCTAAAGTCAGATATTTACATTACAATTCATAACAGTAGCAAAATTACAGTTATGAAGTAGCAACAAAAATAATTTTATGGTTGGGGGTCACCACAATATGAGGAACTGTATTAAAGGGCTGCGGCATTAGGAAGATTGAGAACCACTGGTCTAGGAGGTCACCACACACCACTATCTTTCCCTTCCCTTCCCTCCCCTCTCCCCTTCCTTTTTTTTTTTGTAGAGTTGGGATCTCAGGTCTCACTGTGTTACTCAGGCTGGACTTTCACTCCGGGCCTCAGGTATCCCTCTGCTCAGCCTTCTGAAGTGGTGAAATTACAGGCATGAGCCACCACATTCAGCCTTCTTTAGCACTTTTATTTCAAATCTCATAGGAAAGACAGTGAAAAGGTTGCAGCCTTCCCAAGTTAATCTGATGAGAAAACATCTTTATTCATAAAACAATAATAAGAGCTAACAACTATGGAGCACATTCCACGCTACAGCTGTTATTCAAACCACAGTCGTGAGCCAGTAATGCTGGAGACACTGCCAGAGCTGGGTGTGTGCGTGCAAGTGTGTGTCTGTGTGTGTGCGTGGGTGCGTGTGTGCAAGCGTGTGTGTGTGCGAGAGTATGTGTGTGTGAGTGACTTAAGAACAAGCTAAGGGTAAGGCAGTTTCTCCCTCTGCCCTTGACCTTGATTTCCAAATCCTCCATTTCCCACCAAAAGCTATGGTAAAGGCTCTAGAGGATGTAGCAACAAGTTTAAGAGAGAATAAAGAAGGGCAGGCTTGCAGAAGACAGAGCAGACTCTGTCCCACACATCTTCAGACACATGGGCTGTCATTTTAACAACTACTAAATGGCTCAGATTCAGACCTCGGATTCCAGGTCTAGTGCTGTGCCAGTGTATGTTGAAGAATGGCTGGTTTGATAATTACACATTCTGTAACAACAGCCACTCCTATCTGAAAGTTTATGTGCTAGTAAATGGGATAGATCAGGATCTGCAGTTTTCATGGCATTCTTCCTGAAGTTAGCAAAATTGCTTCACATTTTCATTTTGTTACAACTTCCTCCTTTCTTCCTGACTTCCTTTGGCCTCTTATCCATTCCCTGAGATTTGCTTTCTTAAAAGAAGGATCAAGGGTGTTGTTAGCGGGCAGACAGGAAGTGGGTGTCACCTCGATCCATGGTCAGCCCAGGAGAAGGGGCCCCTTAGCATGAAAACATGGCCCTGCATTTCTCCAAGGCCATGTGACAACCTGGAATCCTCCAGAGCTGGACAAAAGTAAATATTCTAGGAATGGCTTTGTGGCTGGCTGTACATTCCCACAAAGTCTTAAGGGAATTTTTCTGGAACCTGCCCCAACTCTGCCTATCTATATAAAAACTACTGCTTAAATTCTTTGTTTTTAATTTTCTACATTAAGATTGATGTCAAAATGAAAAATAACTGGGCAGTCAGCAGCATTGCAAATGGAATGAAGTGAGATATAGCCAATTTATGAACAAAACCTTTCCTTCATTGTAGACATACAGAAAGTTATGCTTAAATTTTTCAAAAATAATCAAAGAAATCAGAAAACCCTAAGGGAAAAGCTCTCACAGATGTGCAGGAGTCTGACAGCTGCCTGTAGGATTAATCGGACCTATTTTTTAAATTTGTTTCAAAGTGGGATTGCTGTAGTTCACATTGTCTTTAGTTACTGCTTGGGCTTTGCACTAGACTGTTTGCTTTCTTCAGTTAATGGAAGGAATTTTCCTGCATGAACTGGTAATAACAAAGGTCAGGTATCTGAGACCAGGATGTCAGCAGGAGCCCATGTTCCGGACTGTAAGGAATAAATAAATGACCGCTGGTCTCAGTGAAAGAGAGAGAGAAATTGAGAATTGGTTTTCTGCTTTCTTGTAGGAAGACAATTGTGTTTTTCACAAGTCCAGGTCCATTTAAGGAAAAAGCAAGACAAGTAGCAGATTACGACTTCCCAACACACTGGATTCTCCTTCTTTATCTCCCTTTTAAAAATAAAAAGATTTTTCTCTCGCTGTTTAATTCCCAAGCCTCTGTCACGTCTCCTTTCTCACTATGAAAGGATTCCTTCCCAACATGTGTTACGAATTTTGAGACTCCTCAAACCTCCAGCATTCCAAACTTTAGTATTTCTCCTTTTTTTCACTACCCACTAAAGAGAATTATTCTTGAATAACATTATGCATTAATTATGGCTCCAGAGAACAGTGTTCCATTCCAGATCAAGGTAGGTTAAGTTTTGTTAGCATAATGGTAGAGATTGAATTTGAAATGTTTCTATTATAAGCTATGAAATGATCAGGAAAAGCCACAGTTTTTTCTCCCTATGGGTAAAGGCATACCATGTTTGTTCACTTGTTAACACAAGCCATACTTAACGGAGAGGCTGGAAAATCAAGTAGCAATGAGACCTGAGAAAGATTTGGACAGGAACAGGGAAAAGAGAGATCCTTACCAGGAATTAAAAGAAAATGCATCGTGTAATCAATCCCCTAGGTCGGGAGGCAGAAATCTTGTCTTATAAAAAGCCAGATAGTAAATATTTTAGGTTTTGTGGGCCACAAACAGTCTCTGTAGCACATTGTTTTATTTTTCTTACAACACTTTAAAAATATAAAAGCTATTTTTAATCTTTGGACTCTACACAAACAAGCCACACACCAAATTGGGCCCATGGACTATTGTTTGCCAATGCCTACTTTAGATAATTTCAAAAAGCCATGAAAGTCGATCAATCCTTTTAAAAATAGATTCAAAAATCAAGAATTCTAGTTATTTAAAATAGCTCCGTCAGGTCATGGTTTAAATACGAGAAAACCTTCAGGTTGTTAAAATATAATCAAAGGGGCTAACTTATTTGCCAGTTTTTGATTTCTTTCTTTGCCCCTCCAAAACACGGATAGTGTGTAACATTGTGGGCTTTAAAAAAAGGCAATTTTCTCTTCTTTAACTTACCTATTTATCTAAAATCCATTTACTATATAATAAGAGGTCTGCCTGATATAGCCTTAAATGGCCCATTAGATATTTCTCTAGATACCACAATAATGTTAATTCTTGGTTTGGCTATAAGAAAGGAAGAACAGGATGAGAAAAAGACAGACAATATTATAACCACTAAATTAACAAGCATAAAGACCAGTAATTAATAACAAATGAGCTGAACAGATGAGCTTTTAAAAAGCACAAAGGGAAAAACCTTAAATTTTTCTCATCACAAAAAGTAATAAAACAAAACCTATTTACTTCCTTAAGATGAGTCTCAAAAAAGCCCCAGAAAGCTAAGAGTTCTTGTGCACGAGGGACCTGGGAGGTGGGGCAGCTGGCACGGGGAATGCAGAGCGTTCTCTCTCTCTCTCTCTCTCTCTCTCTCTCTCTCCCACACACACACACATTGCCTCAGTGTCAGCAGGGGAATACTTTTATTTTATCCCCACCTCAAACACCAAATTCCTTTAAAGTCTATATGTAAATTTTGAAGTCCCCCCTATAACAGAGCCCCATCATTTCTTATCTGAAAACAGGAGATCGGTTAAATCTCAGTGAATGTTACTCAAATTCTTGCTAGCTGGCCCATGTCTGCCTTACAGTGTCATATCCTCCTGACACCACACAACCTGGGCCCTGGGCCTCTCCCAGGTTGACTTGCAGGAAGCCCACTGAAAGCAGCTGAAAAGTTTCCAAAGCCTTGTCTTGACATGAAGTTGTCTTTTCCCTGGGTATGGTTCTTATGGTTTCCCTGGGTGTGATTCTATGGGCCACTGGAATATTCTTTATCTGAACTCTGAGATGTCCTGTAGCAACATAAACATCCCTGAGAAACTGAAATATCTCACAGTCCTGACAACAGAAACAAAGAAGCAAGGGCCTGGTCAATGGCAGTGCAGCTGTGATCTGTCCTTTCTCCCCCTTCCTGCCACCAGGCCTTGCTCTGCCACAGTCCATCCCTCCGGCCAATTCTGAAGGGCCTATGACTCTCTTGGGCTTTGACTGCACAAAATGCTTGGTTAATATGTTGTATGCTTCGTAGGTTTTTTTCTTGTATTAACTCTCAGTTTACTTTGTTAAAATTGCCTCACCTAGTCTAACAGTCATTTTTTCTTGCTGCATAAGCATGATGAAATTAACATGCTGCCCCACTGTGATCTTCTCCGCTTTGCTAACAAAAAAATTTACTCTGCAATTGCCAGGAGGGGGGCAAAAAGACCATTTGAGTTTCCTGCATCTGCATGCTACGTGAACTTTCCTGTCAAAAGTTCAGGGGGGGTCCAGAATAAAAGGCATATAGTGTCTGGGGTGTCAATGTCAGGCACATAAGCAATCTCTGAACAAAAGGATGTGCAACTTTTAAGCTACAAGGAAAAATATTTTCATTTACCCTTTTTAGGAATTGTGCAAAACGGTCTTGCCCTGGTAAACTCCATCAATCTTTGACTGAGTGCCTATTCTCCTTAATACAGTTATGAGAAATAACATTAAAGTGTCTAATCCCTCTGTTCTAGAGTATAGACCACATAAGCATATAACTCAACTTGCAATTTAGCCACTTATTAATAGTTATTCCTGAAAAGTGATAGCATACAATTACAATAATTGTTCACATAAATGAAGCAGAATACTCTTATCACAATCACCTAACTTATCAAAAGATCATGTTGTGGTTTGGCCTGGTGCAAGGGTAAGTTGCCCAAATTTCTGTACTTCATTTTGTACCAGACCAGGGGAAATGTCTTTAACCATCACCTTTTAAAACATTCCTTTAAAGGAGTGAGGGGGTGGGGTCTTGGTGTGTGCCATACCTTTTGGGGGCAAGACATGATTATAAGAGGGTCTTTACCTAACAAACGCAATCAGTGTAACCTGTTTTCTTATACCCTCAATGAATCCCCAGCAATAAATTAAAAAAAAAAATTCCTTTAACACTATCCCTTTACCTTAAGTGCTCACAAAAAATTTTTCTTTTGAATGTCATATTGAACATTATGGGTTGAATTGTGCCCCCCTGAAAAAATTCTGTTGAAGCCCTAGGTATCCCCAGAGAATCGAATTGCATTTGGAGATGGAGTCTTGAAGGGAGTCACTAAGTTGAAAGGGAGTCATGAGGGTGTGCAGTAATTTGATATGACTGATTCTTATTAAAAGGGGAAATTAGACAATTAGACACAGACATGACAGACAGAAAGACGGCCATGAGAGGACTTACTCAACAAGCAGCCATGGTCCAGCCAAGGAGAGAAACCTCAGAGAAACGAAACTGCCAAACTTTGATCTTGGCCTTCCAGCCTCCAGAATTGTCAGAAAATAAATGTATGTTCTTTAAGCGACTTAGTCTTTTGTTATGGTATTTTGTTATGGCTACTCTAGAAAACTAACATACTAGAAAAACTACAAAGTTTTCGGTATGGAGAGACAGCCCAGACAAATGTACAACAGTTGGGGGGCCAAAAAGAAGAGTTTTTAAAATCGAGATTCAAGTCAAGTTATTTACTTCCTACTGGTAAATTACAATCATTATGAAATAAAGACATCAAGATTGTGTTGTAAGAATTAATGAGATCACGTTGGTTGAGTGCTCCTTCGGAGATAAATTCCATAATTTACCACCTGGGTGCCTGATTTTAAAAACTGCAGTTTTCTTTGATTCTCAATGTATAGAGTTAGCCACACCAGTAGCCTTTATTAATAGTCTTTCTTTCATCTCTGTACTAACTAATGTTGCTACAGGAGGAAGTGTTGGTTGTTAACCAAGACCAAAAGTGAGGAAAAGGCAGAAAACTATAAAGCAAATAAGAAAATGATTCCTATCATTTTTATTCAACACATGAACCTTATAGCCACATTTCACCATTTTCATTTTTCCATCTACATAACAAAGCACAATGAGAACAAATTTGAGAATATCAAAACAGATTCAAGTTACAGTTCTACTGAGTGCATATCCCTCTTTGAACTTTAATTTCTGCATCTGCATTCCAGCTTCTTTCTCATAATTACAACCTGAGTAAGTCAGACCCATACCCCTATTAAGAAAAAGCAAAACAGTTGGATAAAATATTTAAAATAATAATAATTTCTTCTCAAAAGCATCAAGTAGATAACAGGATACTGAGGACATAATTGGGCCAAAATCTAGAAGAAGAGACCCCAGAGAAGTCAGGCCAGAGCTCAAAGCTGCTTTTGCCCTGAAGTCATCTCTTATTTAGAAAAAATGAGATTTTGGCAAAATGGAGCTGAGCTTTTGGCAGCTTTGGAAAGTGAAATGGTAAATCCAGGCTCTACCAAAGCTGGAGACTCTAATGAACCATCCTCGTTGCCCCAGTCAGTTCAGGGCGCTATAGCGGAACACCATCGTCTGAGTAGGGTAAACAACAGAAATTGATTTGGCCCAGCTGCAGAGGCTGCAAAGTTAAAGGTCAATGTTCTGCCAGGGTTTGGTTCCTGGTGAGGACCTTCTTCCTGGCTTGCAGACTACTGTCTTCTTGTTGTGTCCTCACTTAGCAGAGAGGAGAAAGCAAACTCTTTGGTATCTTTTTTTATAAAGACACTAATCTTATCAGATTCATGTCTCATCCTTATGACATTTTATAACCTTAATTACCACCTTCTTCAAATTACCATCTCCCTGAAGGTTCAGGCTTCAACTTAAGAATTGTGGGTGGGCATATAATTCAATGGATAGCACACAGTCTAACTGGGAACATCGCAGCCTCTGAGCGAGGAGGCCTGGAAGTTACTCAGCTCTCCCAGAGACCTGCAGTGTTCAGGGTGCTCCAGAGAACTCTGGGCCTTGACTTGGGTTGAAGAGATTCTCTCAGGCTCCTGGGAGCTCTGTGTGTCTGGGTCAGTGGAGGTTTAATATGTGTTCCTGCACAATGCAAATGTTCACATCTCCTGCACGCTTTCACATATGTGGTATTTCATTTATAGGCCTGTTGGTGTAATAATAATGATGCCCATCCTTCGGGCTTTCTATTGTGATTAATGCTGACATCAAGGGCTCAGCATAGTGCCCGGTGATGGGTTCGGTGAGTCTTACTGTCTTACTGTCCCTTCCCTTACCTGCATTCATCTCTCAATGTTACATTGTTTCTTCCTCCCTTGGCCTCGTCTCCCTTTAACACCCAATCTCCTGTCTTGGTTTGGCTGTCTCGCCATCACACGATGCATCTCTCTCCAGGTTGGCCATCTCACATGGGAAATAGGGTCAGGAAGGGGCAGAGTGAGGCCAGGAAAACATCAAGCCTACCCGGGGACAGCTGTTCTAAGATTTTTCTTAAAATAGTAAATTTGAAGTGTTTGTTGTTAATATTTTATAGTATTTGCAAATCCATCTTTTTTAATACCTCCATTAATAGATGTTAAGCAGATGACATGTGACCAAAACGTGCCTTGGGCTGAGGAGAGTAGAAAAGAAGTACAAGAACAATTCCTGCCTCCCATGTTGCTGTGTCACATGTAGGTAAAGACAATAAATGAAAACATATCAAGTCTGGGGAAATGAGGGGAACTCAGAGAAGACTGTGTGTGGGAAGTGGGGCTTCGAGTGGGAATGAACAGCGAATGACACTAGAAGTGCTGAGGAAGGGACGGGGTGGACACTGCCACGGGAGAGGGAGGAATGGAATGCAGAGGGTGGGAGCAGAGGGGGTGGTGGCTGGAGAAGGCCGGAAGTGGGGAACTGTGTACTTTTCTATGCATCTTACAGATCTCATCCCGCTTTATATGCCTTGAAAAACCTTATCAAATAGGTGTCACCGTCATTTTGCAGATCATGTATGGAGACTTAAAATGGTCATACACAGAGCTTGTAAGTAATGAAACTATAATTTAAAGCCAGGTCTGTAGAGCACCAAAGCCTGTGTTCTTAACTAGTACCTTGGACCATAGTCTATTAGGATCATAATGTGGGATGTCTGCAAAGGAAGGCCAGTGAGGACTCTGGGCAAAAGGCAAATGGGAGCCATGTATTATGGGATTTGTTAAATCTTATTTTTATGAGATAGGGTCTCTGTTCTATTGCCCAGACTGGAGTCCAGTGGCATGCTCATAGCTCACTGCAGCCTCCAACTCCTGGGCTCTAAAGATCCTCCGGCCTTAGCCTCCTAAGTAGTTGAGACTACAGGCACACACTTCAATGCTTGGCTAACTTTTTTTATTTTCTTGTACAGATAGGGTCTCCGTCTGTTGCTTAGGCTGATGTCAAATTCCTGGTCTCAAGCAATTTTCTCACCTTCGGCTCCTAAAGAGCAGGGATTGCAGGCATAAAATACTACACACAGTCACATTATGGGTTGTTAAGGCAGAAAGTAGAATTCTTCCTTTTTTTTTTTTTGAGACAGAGTCTCAAGCTGTTGCTCTGGGTAGAGTGCCATGGAATCACAGTTCACAGCAACTTCAAACTCCTGGGCCCAAGTGATTCTCTTGCCTCAGCCTCCAAGTAGCTGAGACTACAGCCACCCACCACAACATCCAGCTATTTTTTGACCTGGGCTGGATATGAACCTGCCAGCTCCGGTGTATGTGGCTGGTGCCCGAACCGCCTGAGTTACAGGGCCGAGCCAGAAAGTAGACTTCTAAAAGTAGTTTTTACAGTAATGCCTGTAATTGTCACATGGAAGAACAAATAAAATTAGTTTATGATCAAGTCGCTTAGTCCAAATAGAAAATGTGGGGCTCTGTCCAGGATCTGGTATGCTTTAGTCCTCAACTAGGGAGGTGGCCATGAGAACAGAGGGCAATATTTAAATCCAAACAGAAGTTTAAAGGCAGAAAAGAAGGACGTGGCAATCCTGAATAGGCAGATGAAGGAGATAGGAGAGTCAAAGTAAATCTCAGAGAGACAAAAAAAAATAATGTAACATTGACAAGCAGACAGTAGACAGGGCGGGCAACCCTGAGAGAAGAGAGGGAGTCGGGTTGGAAAGTGCTCAGTTTGAGGCGATGGCCAGAAGTCGAGGGTGGGTTTACCCTAAGTGTTGAGAAGCCTCGACTGAGGGGCCCCAGCAAGATGCCCGGGAAGCAATAGTGCATGAGAAGCCCCAGCATGTCGGTACGGACAGTTGGCATTTTGTAAAGACTCAGAAGCTGCTTATAGAAAAGTTACAGCAAAAGTACAAAATGATAAATAGTAAGGACGGTTTTCACAGCTGCCACTTTGCCTGAGTTGCTCTTCATTTCCTGCTTTCCACATGCTCTGCCTGCGGTGTGGATGTCGGAACCCCATCCCCACTGTTCATCTCTGTCCGTGTTTGTCTGCAGATGGGTTTGTGCCTTTAATCCTGCCTTTGCTTCTGTGCTGCCTCAGATAACAAGGACAATAATGATTGGAATCTCTGTGGTAGCCTATACAGCACTGATTGGGGTGATGTACCTCTATTCCGTGTTATTTCAAGGTAACATGAGATTAAACTCAATTACATTGAAGATTAAATTCAGTAAAGTCAGCTTTTCTAATGAAACTGACCTCACAATATTCTTCGCATTTGTTTATATTTATAATTTGGGCTTTGTTACATTACCTTGGGTAAAAACTGAGCCATTTAAAAAAAAATCTCAAAACCCAGGGTCACAACAATGTGGAATTTTTTTTATTCATAGTTAAGAACAGTTCAGTTCTGACGAGATGGCTCTGACATCCCTAGCTCATGGCTTCCTTTTTAGGATTAAAGTGGCTGTGCCAGCCATGGGGAGTAGAAGTGGGGGAAGAGGGAATGAAGGGCAACCAGCTTCCTTTTCTTGAGAATGGACACAGAATGTGCAGTAGTCACTTCCACTCCCACTTTATTGGTCAGAACGTAGTCAGATGACTCAGGATTAGCACAAGGGAGGCTGGGAATCAGGGTTCTAGGTGGACAGTTTGTGGCCAGCTAAAATGAAAGAGAAGGAAAAAAAACCAAGGTTCTATTACTAAAGCGGTAAAGGGAGAAAAATTTGGGGGAACAATTAGCAGATTTCCCACTTCTACATTCATAGTCTCCTCCTTATCATGTAGTTCTTTATTCGATAAGACTTTCCTCTTACATGTCAAACTAATTATTAAAGCTGCAAATTCATTGTGATTACGTAGTGTTGTTCAAATGCAACTTATTACTATTTAAAAGGGCTCAAAGTAGAAAAAACTTTGGTTGAAACCAGGAAGTAAGGTGCGAGAGAGAGCATCTGAGGCTCCCCTTTTCCCTCCTCCACCTTACTTTCTGGGAACTCCAGGACAATCAGAAATAACATTTGAAAATTGCACTCACAATGTTTATTATCAAAGAAGACTGACTATATTTTCTAACTAGTCAAATGCAACCAATGAAAATCTTTCTCTACCATTTAAGGAATGAAAAGTTCTTTTCAAATTCTAATTTATATCCATCTTGTCAGTAAACACCTATCATTGTGGCCCATCATTGTGGGTGCAGAGCCATTTCCCCACCCTCAGAGGGCTTCCAACATGGCAGAACAACCTGCCAACCAGGAATTAATAATCACATGGAGGCAAAGGGTGAAGGGGGATTTCTGTGACTTTTCCTCAGAAATATAATCCTGACAAATGGAATAATGTTATGTTTCATTAGCTAATGAGCTGTCTAGATTGGAATTACATGTAGAGGCAGAAGTGAGCCCAAATTATGTGTGATACTCCTGGAAACAACTTTTCTTCTTCATTTCAAGAATAAAGATAAGAAAAAATAAAACAAATCTTAATAGAAAAGTCAATAGAACTAAAAAAAACCTAACAAACTAAAAACAAACAAAACAAAAACCAAGATGTTTTAATTCCAGCAACTAATTCTACTAAGTCTATGGTTTCCATTACTGAAATTTAAAAAAATATGGCCAACACCTTGACTCTGGGGCCATGTCTTTGTTATTTCAAGTCATCTAGACAAAAACCGGGTGGTGCAGTTCATCAGAGCTTTCTGATTTTATCAACTAACTTTTATGTTGTTACATCTTGGAGCTTATGTTTTATCCATTGTGTTAGCTAATGGAATTAATCAGTTTGGTTATAGAAGGTTTTTCAAATACTTAACTGCCTTTTCTTTAAGAACAGTGCCGTAGTTTCTCACTTACTCATCCATTTCCTGATAAAAGTTTCCAGTGAAGGAATCTCTTCTTAATATGCTCATGTTTTGGGATATAAATCAACTTTGCTGTAGGGTGTCTAAATGTGGGAGTTATGTTGTATTTATCTACTTACTATAGGCTGAGTTCAAAATGGCTTATGCCAATGCTTATAAAGGGAATTCTTTGGAGGATAATTTTGGCACCTGAATTAACAAAATATTTGAGCTTTCATCATGGCCTAACATAATTTGTTTATAGATTATCAATAATGTCTTTATTAAATGTTTTTAAATAGAAAAATCAAAATATCGATGCACTTTAAATTCATTTCTGAAAGTATAGTTTCTCTGTACTTTATATAGAAATAACTTTAAAGTCTACTAACTTTCTTCTATCTTATAGAGATGAGATGACTTTGCTATTGAGAATTATAGGAGACTAATACTTAGGGACCAGATTATAACAAAACACATATTAAAGTGTCTATTTCAATTTCAAATGTTTTAATTTGCACAGGACTTCGTGGCAAAACTTACCCAAGAAAATATTAGGGTTTCAGATATTGTTTTACATGATTCCTCTCAAATAACAGATGAACCAAAATACTGTTTTGCAAGTCCTAGTCCTTGGAGAGCCATGAATAACCAGTTGTATTCAGGAGAGAGAATCCATGGAAACTATTCTGCCTACAAGAATGCAACATGTTATTTTTCTAACAATTCATATTCTAGGTATCAAGCCTGCAATTAAACTATCTAAGCACTACAGAGATAAAATCAGATTCAAATCAAATTATGGCACCTGGTCAAATACTTTCCCAAATAAAAACAAAGAAAGAGCCAATAATCCCTTTTTAAAGATGCCAGATGCTTCAACTTGTGAGACAAATAGCATTTAACGTGTCCTAGCTCATAGAGGCAGTTTCTTTTCTAATGTATCCTATGGTCCTTTCTTTAACCTGTGTTTTTCTTGGTGTCTTTATTTCTTCAAGTGTGTGCACCCACATAATTAGTGTCTATTTTGAAGTTTATCCCTGCATGAAATCATAGCCTATTGTTATAGTAAAACACTCTGTAAACTCCAAGAGACCAGAGGTAACGTCTTTCTTGTTCATCTCAAATCCCAGTGCCTGGCACAAAGCAGATGCCCAGTAAACATTTTTAATGAATTAGTAAATTGATAAACTAGTGGCAGTACTTTCACCTCCACACTGTATAAAAACTGCCTTTGTCAAGGTCACCAATAACTTCCATTGCCAAATCTAATGTTGCTTCTTAGTCTTCCTGTTACCGGAGCCATCTTGACAAAGTTGGTCATTGCCTCATTTTGATCTTCTTCCCCCTGCCTCATTGTTCACTCTTTCAAACTCTTGCTAGCTTCTCTTCTCCCTGAGCTCTGACTGTGAGAGAGCCTCAGGCTCTGAGGGCTGTTCTCTTCTCTCTTCTCCCAGTGACTCCACTCAATCTCACAGCATTAAATGATGCACTGACTTCCACATTTCTAGATGCAGCCTAGACCTCATTCCTGAATTCCAGACTATTGGGTTACTTATTGACTATTGGATATCCAGTAGTCATCTCAACCCATTCAAAATTGAATTCTTGCTTTCCCTACAACTCAAAATCCCCTTATCCCCTTCTAGTCTAAACATGCTCCATTTACACTTGTCTCCATGTCAGATGATGTTTTATCTATTCTCTAGATCTGCAGCCCACAACCTCCTCACCCCACCTCAGGGACCAGTACCCATCCATGGCCTGTTAGGAACTGGACCGCACAGAATGACCACCTAAGCTCTGCCTCCAGTCCTGCTAGCCTCCTGTCCTCCTGCCCTATCAACCATCCTACCCCACCCCACACCCACCCTTGGAAAAATTATCTTCCATCAAATCAGTCCCTAGTTCCAAAAAGTTTCCCATCTGTGGCCCATGAGGAACCTGCAGCATAGGAGGAGGTGAGCGGGAGGCCTCATCTGTGTTCACACTGTTCACATCACAGCCTGAGCTCTGGCTCTGTCCCATCCCACACCAGCCCCCCATCTGCACCCCCACTACCATCTTGGGAAAAATTGTCTTCCATGGAAACTGTCTCTGATGCCAAAAAGACTGGGGACCTCTGCTGAATTACCTGTTATTCCTACTGCTAGAAATATTCCTATGACTATAGAGGCCACCAGAAGAAGAAAACAACAGCTTCTCTCTTCCTCCAATTTTCATTATTTCTGTTGGCAGATCCTATCTGGAAACCAGCAGACAAAGAATCTGGGAATAGTAGTTTGCAAGCTTCTAGCCCCTTGGTACAGAGGAGAGTTTAGAAAAGGGAGCATGGAGCAGAGATTTCACAACGTTACCTGTCACAGCTTCCTATTTGGTGTCCCTGTGTTCACCTTTCGTCTATTTCTAATACTGCACTCAGAGGCATTGGTTTAAAAACACAAAACAGATTGTGTCACTCCTCTGCTTAAATAAAATAATAAAATAAATCTTACTTGTTCTCCATTTTACTGAGTAAAGATGAAGTGTACACAGTTGGCTATAAACAGAGGATGGCTTGAGCCCTGGAGTTTGAGATTGCTGTGAGCTAGGTGGAGGCCATGGCACTCTACCATAGGTCGCAGAGCAAGACTCCATCTAAAAACAAACTAAACAGGCTAAATTCTACTTTAGGAACATTTTTAGAAATCAGACTTTTACATTTATAAAAAGATAATTCCAGAAAAATACAAATTAAATAATATTATTGCTTGGATTTATCTCTGGGCTTTATATTCTGTTGCATTGGAATATATGTCTATTTTTATACCGGTACTATACTGTTTTGATTACTGTACTTAATCTATCTGGCGGGGGTAGGGGAAGGTTTGCTTGTTTGTTTGGGTTTTTTTTGTTTTGTTTTGTTTCGTTTCTTAAACCTAGATATTCATTGTGTTCCCCAAATTTGGCAGTTTCTGTCATTTCTCTAATGACATTAAACAAATTTTTTGCCTCTTTTTCTGCTTCTTTTAGAAATTCCATAGAGTATATGGAAGGGTCCCATAATTCCAATAGGTTTTCTTTACTCTTTTTCCTTCTTTTTTTCTTCTTGTTTCTCTGGGTAATCTCAACTAATCTATCTATGAGCTTATTAGTTCTTTCTTCTGCTTAATTGAGTCTGCTGGGAAGTTTTCCATAGGATTTTTCAGTACAGTCATTGTGCTCCTTAGGTCTAGAATTTCTGTTTGTTTGTTTGTTTGTTTATGATTTCATTCTCTTTGTTAAATTTCTCAGTTTTGTCTTGTATTCTTTTCTTTTCTTTTTTTTTTTTTTTTTGACACAGAGTCTCACTTTGTCACCCTGGGTAGAGTGCTGTGGCGTCACAGCTCACAGCATCCTCAAACTCTTGGGCTTAAGTGATTCTCTTGCCTCAGCCTCCCAAGTAGCTGGGATTAGAGGGGCTGGCCACAACACCCAGCTATTTTTTTGGTTGTAGTTGTCATTATTGTTTGGTAGGTCCAGGTTGGATTTGAACCCGCCAGCTCTGGTGTATGTGGCTGATACCCTAGCCGCTGAGCTATAGGCACTGAGCCTCTTGTATTATTTTCCTGATATCATTTGTCTGTGTTCTCTTGTAGCTTTCTGAGCTTCTTTAACATGATTGTTTAGAGTTCTTTTCTGAGCAGTTTCCCAGTCTTCCCTTCCTTAAGGTCACTTCCTAATTCTGTATTTTGCCTCTTTGGCAGTGCCATGTTTCCCTGACTAT
Organism: Perodicticus potto; assembly: GCA_963574655.1. NCBI lineage: Eukaryota > Metazoa > Chordata > Mammalia > Primates > Lorisidae > Perodicticus > Perodicticus potto. The sequence continues at coordinate 22,843 of CAUYRH010004951.1, forward strand.
TCATGATATTTGTGGCCACATGCCGGTATCTGTGCATTGGAAGATGCAGTCATCTATTCTAGTCTGGCATCAGCAGGGAAAGCCCTTTACCAGTGAGTGGCCCAGAAATTCCGTGGAGGCCATCTGGCGGGGTCTGCAGGTTGCCTTGTTACTGGAGTCCTCAGGCAGGCTGTCCTGGTGCCTGGGTCTGTAGGTGGGCAGAGCTGTTGCCTGGGTTTATAGGAGCCAGTTGAAGCTTGATTCTGTGAGGTTGGATCTGGATCTTGGGTACATGGGGGCTGAGCTGGTACCAGGATCCCCTGTGGTGGACCTGTTTACTAGGACTATGGGGGCAGGCCAGGAGCCTGAGTCTCTGGGATTGGCCTAGAGCCTGTATCCATGGGGGCTGACATGGTTCAGAGGTTAGCCTTGAGCCTGATTCCACAGGGATGGCCTGGCCCTTGGCCTAGGATGGGTCTGATGCCTAGGTCCATAGGGACAGGCCTGGACCCTGGGTCCACAGGATCAGCCTGGTGCCAGAGTGAGCCTGGAGCCTGAGTCCACAAGGGAAGGCTTGGATTGTGGGTGTATGGGTGCCAGATCCATGGATCCTGAGTCCACAAAGAGCCCTAGAGACTGAGTCCAGGGTATACTGCTGAGGACCTAGATCCTGGGTTTGGACCCTGGGTTCACTGAGCCCAAGGCTGCGGGTGACTGGCTTGGAGGAGGGAGCCTACCTGTTTTGTTTTATTTTGTTTTCTTTTGTAGCACTTATCTCCTTCTGACTAATAGAATAATTTAAATGCTTAGCTTTTTATATCCTATTTGTTTAAAAGTTAAACTCCACAGAAGAAAATTTTTTGTTTATTCAATGACATTTCATTGGCCTAGCCCAGTGTTTTAGCACTTAAAAAACAATTTTCCACCTCCTTAACCTAATGATCATCAGAGAAGTTCTATCTATAACCAGGTTTGCATGAGTAAAAAACATAACAAGTCAGGTAAGTCTTTCATATCTGATTTACAGAAGGAAAAATGAAGAATTCTTACTATGGTGCAATAGTATAGTGGCTATAAAATGACAGAACCAGACATTTTACCAAAGATATTCAGTCACTCACCCTCACACATTCTGGTTTGGGTCATGCCCTAGTGCTTGGGCCAGGGACTGTAGTGAATACCACTCACACCAATGGAAGCAACAGATAAGTGGCTTCACAAGGGAAAGTCAAAGGCCTTTACCAAAAGAAAAGTGGCTCTGGGATGGCATTACAACAGATGTCTACCATATTAGGAAATGCCTGGAGATGTGAGGAAAAGTTAACAACCTATTTGAGTAAAGTGTTAGAAAATGAGGCTAGAAAATTAGAGTGAAGTCTAATTTCAAAAAGCTTTTTATGAAAAAAAAAAAAAAAGAGAGAGAGAGAGACAAGCACTAGATGAGGTCTCAGGAGACCTGAAACCTATTTCCAGATCTTACCAGAATTATCTGTGTGACCTTGCCAAGTAACTTAATATCTCTATAAATGTTTCCTCAACTCTAAAATGATAAAGTACATGGAAAGAATTTCCATGTTTCCCACCAGCTGCCGGCTGACATTTCCAAGAGGGGAAAACTAGGTGTTTCAGCCAGGGAATGTCTACCTGCTGCAGACATATTTATCATCACAGAAGGGGAGGGAGAGGGAAGCACCTGCTCCTTTCTCCCTTGCCACCAGCCAGGGACATTGTTTAGCACCCACTCTTAGTACGGCAGAGTATTCTGGAAAATGCTGAATTAAATTCCAGCCAGAGAACTGGGTACTTTCCAGTACTTCCCTTGATTAAGCTTCAGCATTACCTGGAAAGCACACAAAATATACAGATTCCTAGGCCCACCCCTATGGCACTGAATTGGACTCATGAATTTGTATTTTTAGAATTCTTCCTGTCTTTACTTCCTCCTCCTCTCTAGTCTTGGAGGTGGCAGTTTTCTTTTGATTAATATTATTTAATAGTAATCGAAATTTTTATATATCCGCCTGCCAAGAGAAATCTTGGTCTGAGAATACGTATCTATAAAACACAGCAAGTATCGTTCGACACAAATACAAAAGAGGGCCAAAAAACACCTAGTCACTGAAAGTATGTACTTGAGTGCTTTATGCAGAGGAGAAGTATTCTATTTGACAAGAATTACAGTTTTCATAATCTATACAAGAAATATCATCTTTATTCTGTCAGTTTCAGAGAACTAGTCATAACTCAGCAATTTTCACATAACACCCAAGTCACAATAAGAATGAAAGCATCATCCTTAACATATCTCAGTCATTGATTATTTTTTTAATATAGCTCCAAAATCTTAAAATGGGCTGATGTTATCTCAGTATTGATTATATCTAGTACATCAATTCCCTTTGGTGACGATTTCTTTTTAGATTTTGGTATTATATGGGGTGTCCATAAAGTTCGTGTGCAATTGACTATGTTATTTTACATTGCACACAAACTTTATATCCACCCATATCAAGTTTTTAAAATTTTTAATCAATAATTAGTTTAGCCTTTATTTTTTCTCAAGATATTTCTCTTTGATTTTTCCAGCCAATATTTTAATTTTTAGAAGATCATTCCTGCAGATGTGATCAAATTAGCCACACAAGAAGTCTGGGTTCTAAGGAAATGAGATCTCAGCTGCAGACATGTTTACCTTACAAAGCTTTGTCCTTCCAACTTTAGTCTTGTCTGTGTGAGCATGTGCTCTGGGTTGGTCAGGAAATAGTTGACTTTAGAGTGATGCATGTTCCTGAATGTTTGGGGAGGAAGGTCTGAGAAAGCTGAAGTGATAAGTAAATATAATATTTTTCTTTCCACAAATGTAAAAAAAAAAACAAACAAGAAGCACACACACACACACACACAAAGCGAAAACATTTAGGATTAACGTGAGAAATGCCCTGAGTTTAACCAAACGATTGTTTCAGGTACACTGGGGATAATTTCCAAACATCAAATAAATTCTCACTTTGCTATAAGAAAACAACTTGAAGAAATATATTCTCGTTTTGCACTCTAGCACAAGGAAAATGTTTTGATTTGTTTTGTTTTTTAAGCAGGGCACTCTCCTTGCCAGTGCTCCTACATGTATGTAAGATTGAATCAGTATTTCGAATCACTAAATTGCTCATTCGTTAATTTTATCAAATATTTATTTAGCCTCTACTATGTGGTAGGGGACTTGGTGCTGGAGAGATTGTTCGTATCTTTTATGTAACCCCAAATCTGCACTACAACAGTTTCTGAGTCGTTTTACAGAGGACATGTGGTTGTCATAGCCCTGCAAACTGGAGGGGGGCACAGAAGCAGTTCAAGGCCCCTCCTAGCTGAATATATCCCCTTTCAGGTCCCACAGTGGAGGTACAGCTCCTTCCCATAATCACACAGCCCCTCCTCGGTGCCTACCCCTGGCCTTATCTGGAAATGAACAAACAAATCTGATGTGGGCTCTACCTCCAGGGTTTCACGCTAGCAAAGGAGATGGACAGGTAAGAAATCCTAAATGTGAGACAGAGCTACAGGAACTGCAACTACACAGGGCTAAGACCTGGGGAGGGCGACTAGCTCCAATCATAGCAGTGAAGGAATTGAGCAGGACCCCAGGAGGGGGGAGAGAGACCACGTGTGCAGCAGGGGGAAGTATTGGTGCAAAAGCAAAAACAAGCCTGGCCAGGGTAGGGTGGGTAGCACTGATTGTACTGAGGGAAAGTAAATGTAAAGAAGGGGAATAAAGAGGAAAGTGAGTGAGAAGAGGAGAAGAATGTGGTTAGAAATGAGGCTGGGCCAGGTGAAGAGGGGATGTGTTTGCTTTGGGAAGACTTTCCTCATGTTACCTGAAAGCTAAGGGTATGGCCAGACTGCATTTTAGAGATTTCCTTTCAGTATTAGTACAGGGGTGAACTAAGGTCAGAAGACTTGACGTGGAGGAAAAAGGGGCAGAAGACTCTTTGTACCCTACGGAGACACAACAAGGGCATACAAAGGGGACTGCCTGTAGGAACAGAGGAGAGAGGGGGTTGAGATCCAAGGTAACCACTGGAGTTAGGGTTTGCAAGGAAGGCAGGAATGGCGGATGACTGGCCGGTTTCCAGTTGGAGGTTACGACCTGGATGGTGGCATCCTCACTGAAGGCACAAACAGCAAGAAGGAGTAAAGGCATTAGGGGTGTGGGGAAAGAAAGATGTTGAGTTTAGTTTTTTTCATGTTAAGTTTGAGATGCTTATGGAACCTCCAGAAAGGTCTCCATTGGGTAAAAAATCACCCACAGAGGAGGACAAATTGGAATGGTCAGAGGGAGAAGTAGGGACCGAACAGTGTTCACTAAAAACGTCAAGAAGGAAGCAATGAAGTTGACCATGAGAGAGAAGAGAGAACAGATACTGCCGGAGAGAAGGAGACTCAGCCAACGTGGTCTTGCAGGACTGTGTTTAGGCAGAAGTTGTTCATCTGCTGAGAGGAAAGAGGCATTGAAATAAAGATTGAAAAAATACAAAGGAGAGGAAATAACAGATGAAGTGTGGTCTCTGAGAACACGCAATAGAGTGGGCTAGGAGGATCTAGGAAAAGGATTGGGCCTCAAACGGAGGAGGGCACCCACCCCTTCTCCTGAGAGGAAAGGGAAAAGCAAATACATTCCAGGGTGAGAGACAGGAAGTCGAAGGTCTTCCTCCTGCGTCACCAATTCTCTCTGTGAAATAGTCTGAGTCACCCTAGGAGGGGGAGTGTCTTGAAGGTTTCATTATTGCAATCTCTCCCTTAGGGGGATAAGAGGAAGGTGAGGACCTTGTGACCAAAAACTGATTATTACAATGCGGGACCTTAGGGGCAGGGGCTGCTAAGAGAACCTGCTAGTCAGCTCAGGTAGCTGGTTGCTAAGGAAAGAGATTCCCCTGGAAAAATTTTAAGGGACTTAGCTGGAAGGTGGCAAATCTGGGAGATAGGAGGGCACGGCAGAGGAGACAGGTGGAAGTTGCTTGGCACTTGGAGGATGTCAGGGTTCCAGGTTGTTTCCAAAGAAGATGATTCGTAAGTTCAGTAATTCTAAGAGGAGAAAGGCTGTTGCTCACAGATCAGCACTGGGAGTGCCCCGCCAGGCCAAAGGGGTACAGCCACTCTGCAGAACCTTGAGGTTGGCAATAGCCAGTGACAATAGTCTCCAGGGGCAGGTAGGCCTGGAAGGTAAAAGGCAGAGCAAGGAGGATTGTTAAGGAGCCTTAAGATCTAAGGGAAAGATTTCCCTTGCTAGGTTTTGAACTTGCCTGGACCCATCACTCCTTCTTACCCATTTCTCTCTTTGGGAATGGGAATGTCTATCCTATGCCTGTGACAACATTATATTTCAGAAGCACATAAGTTGTTTAGTTTCAAAGGTTCAAAGCTGGGGAGGAATTGTGCCACAGGAGAAAGTGTATTTCAATTCCCACCTATATTTGATTAAGTAGATTGTTCTGTGGTAAGCAGGCATATGCAAACCTATCCCCAAATGCTGAGAGAGCTCAGTGGCCAAGAGAAGGGGCTATCAAATCTGGTTTCTGAGAAAGAAACACTTCTGATAGACTCTCACAAACAAAAATGACATCTGAGTAGCCACAGGACGGTGGATCCCATGCCTGCCCTCCAGAAAATATCCTTTATTTAGCAAGCTTTTTAGGCAAAACATGTACAGCTGATCATGTCTCAGAATTCTTGTAAAACTCTTGACCACTGGGGAGGTTAGATAAGCATCTTTACCAAAGGTTATTGCTGTTTAAAGATCTTGCTGCAGAGTACCTTGGTATGCAGGAGTTACACATTGGTCATCATAGCAAAACGGTGTCACTCTTGCCTTCTTGTGGGAAAACAGGTTGTATTGTTTTCAAAGGTATTTAGTATTTACATGAGACTTTGCATTTTGAACTTGAGAGTTTATGCTGAAATGCTTTAAGAATTTTGGGCTATGAAGATGGAATGAGCATATTTGCATATAAGAAGGACACGAATTTGGGGGAGCGGGAGTAGAATGTTATCGACTGAATGTTTGTGTCTCCCAAAATTTATGTGTTAAATCCCTGGTCTCCAGTGTGACCATTTTGGAGGTAGGAGTCTATGAGAAGATAATACAAGTTGAGCGAGGGTGGGGGTCCTATCTGATAGGACTAATGCCCTCATAAGAAGAAAAAGAATTACTGGCTCTCTCTTCTCTTTTTCTCTCTCTTTCTCCACCATGGAAGGACACAGTGAGAAGGTGGCCGTCTGTGAGCCAGGAAGAGAGCCCTCAACAGAAACCAAATCAGCCAGCAGCCTGATCTTGGACTTCTCAGCCTTCAGAATTATGAGAAAATAAATTCCTGTTACTTAAGTCATAGTTTCTATGGTTATTTAAGTCATATTGTTAAGGCAGCCCAAACAGACTAAGACACTACCATACAACTTTTTAACTTCAACATCTTACTCTCTGACTATACTCTTCTCAATATTCCCAGCTCTCACCCTTTTCTTTCCACCACAGACGTTCTGTTTCATCCTTTTTGCCACTTCTTCAAGCACTTCACTTTCTGTCAGTTACTCACCTGTTTGTTTTCTTCTCCACCCAACCTACATCACACGAGCCATCCCTTAGATAATATTATCTGTTCTCTTATTGTTCAAAATCAGCCACCAACAAAATTCCAATTCCCAATACATCCAAACATTAATTACCTGCAGACTTCTGGTCACCTGAACATGAGCACCCCAGTCCACTGTCGCAACTGGGTCTTCAATGCTACACTACCATCTCTTCACTTGGCCCCAGCCAATGACAGCTTATACCCTGTACTACAATCTTCTAACAACACTTTCCCTCTCCTAAAACCACCAACACCACCAATATTCCTCTTATTCACAACAGAGATTTGCCTTGTAATTTCAAGAAAAATAAAGGGTATTCAGCCTCATCCCTTATAAAAATCATACCTCCCTTCTCCCAATAAATATGTTTTTCATATATTATCACTTTTCTAGAATTCCAATAGAGCAGTGATTTTTAACCGGTGTGCCACAGCACACTGGTTTGCAGTGAAAGGATCTTAGGTGCACCATGAAAATTTTTAAAGATCATTAATTAAATTGTTCTCAAAAGAAGTTCAAAGCACAGTGAGTGTATTCTTTTTTTAACTCTTATTTTTTTTTTGATCAACATAATTGAAGTGTGCTGTAGAAGTTTAACTAGAGGTTCAAGTGTGACATGAGATATAAAAGGTTGAAAAACACTGCAATAGAGGAATACTTTTACCTTCTAGCCAAAGCTAACGATTTATGTATATCATATTATATACAACCCTCTCTTCCTCAAGGACCTTGCTGATTTTCCTTTTTATTTCTGTATCTTCAACTTCTCACTTTCTACCAGTTTTATTCTCTTAGCTTCTGAACATGATCGAGATGCCTATATTTTAAGAGAGAAAAAAACAAATCCTTCCCTAATCCCACTCAGCTATAGCCTTATATTTGTATCCACTTACATGCAACACGAAAGAGCAGCCACCCTCACTCTCTCCAATTACTTCGCTTCCATCCTTATCTCACTACAAATCAATTTCAGAACCCTGGATTGACTCAGATAAATGGCACTAACAGCATCCAGAGGACATTTTAGTCCCTGCCTTTCCTGATTTCAGCATCTAACACTATCGACTACTTTCTAGGTTCCCACTCTCTCCTGGCTTTCAGAACCCTGCCCTTTTTTGTTTTTCTTCTATCTTTCTGGTCATTCTGGCTCCATTGGGTTCCTTCTTCCTCTTTGCCTGGACATTTCTCAGGCTCATGTACTCAACTCTGCTCCATTCTTACCATGCAGTTTCTAATCTTAATTTCATATTGGAATTATCTCTTAGATTATTTTTTAATTACTGATGCCTTACTCCCATTCCCCAAGATTTTGAGTCCATTGATCTGGGGGAGGCTCAGACATCAATATTAAATTAAAATAAAGTAAAATAAATCTCTTGTTGATTGGTGATTCTAGTGCACAGCCATGATGAAGAACTACTGCTTTATAGAGTTGCCCTAAGTTATGCCATTAATTTCCATCACTACAATTACTATAGCCATTGCTAATTTTATATTAGCCAGCATAACAATGAGAAGGAAATCATGGAGCATCACTAGTTACAGAGTGAACACAAATAGATAAAATATAGCACACAATGGTTTTAAAGACAATTTACTTAGCGAAATTTATTTTCAGTATATAAGGACATATCTACCATTCTGGAGACATTGTTCAAAAGTATAAGTATTAATATAAGTACAAGGTTTTAGGAAGGTAGCATCACATATATTATTTACAAAAAATATTGTTCAAACCTTTTAAAGGTGTCTTCCCCATATTGCTGTCTATCATAGTGGAGCTGTCCTTTCTGTCAGATACTAGAACAAAGACAACACACATCTGTTCACTCTGAACAAAGGCTCTTCTTCCTCTTTTCAATGGTCCAGCCAACTGTGGGCATTGCAAAGCTCATCTCCATGGCTGATCTCAGTTTTTTCTGATTTACCCCTGTCCTCCACTATTGCTGTCACAGTCACTTTCCCTCTCTCTGCCTCCTAAGATTTTCTTCAAGTCTCAGACTTGAGTTCATAGAGTAAAAACATTCACTCATTTAAAAAAATAATAACACAAGTCTCTGGCTGCCAAAAATGTGATTCACAATTTGAGCTCACACCAACAGAATGGAAGATCTTCCTGCCAACCTCACAGCCTCTTGTCTAATTGGTAAGGAAAGGGCTTCCTAAGCTGTAGTGGCCACTTGGTTACTATAGTGCAGATGAAAAATACCTTCTAAAATACTACATCATGGAAATTTTACTTCTCCAATAAACCCATTGCTTAACCTTTTTTTTTAACCACACTTACTCTACAACATGCAAAAAACATATGATGAGCACCACGTGTGTCCAGGGCTCCCAAGTCTATAGCTCTACCTCAAGGTTTTTATCATAGTTTTGGACTGTTCTACCAAAGGTATGCTGGAAAATGCATCTGGATGTTGCAACAGACATCTCATTGCTGAAATGTGTAGAAATGAGTCAATCATTCCCCTCATTCTATCTCAGGAGCCTGGTCCTCCTCCAGGCCCCACTTTTGGTGATTGGTGCAATGAAGTCTTTGCTGGCCACCAGGCCAGACTCCACTGTACTTCAGGGCCCTGCACAAGTGTCACCTCCTTGTATACTGCCATCTCCTCTGGTGCTCTGATCTCTTTGATCTTCTCATCTCACTTGGAGGAGGTCAATGAGGACAGAAGGGGAGAGAAGACTCAAACCACTTTTTATTATTTTTAATTATTGCTGTTATTACCATCATTATTAATAATTTTCAAACAAGCAGATTGATTGTGATCTCTTGAGCCTTCTAATATCTTTCTAGTCAAATGAATATAAAATCAAAGGTCTGTGGCCTCATTGACCTTTCAAGATCTGGTCTCTACCTTTGTAAGATCATTCATTTTTTTACCTTCCCCCCCCCCGCCACTCACCATCTCCCTGCCTTAATTTTTGTCTGTCTCCTCTCTCTAAAACTTAAACATGCTATGAAGAGATCCCTGACTTTATGTTCACAGCTCTACCTCCAGGAGCTAGCTGGTGCCGATTGCAGAGGGATGCTCATTTTTTAAATTAACTAAGAAGTACCAAGCTGCCCCTTGAGCATGGAGAGGTACATACACAGCACTTGTTGGAGGGCAGGGGAGAGGGCACCAAGAAAGGCATCAGTTCTGAGAACAGAGCAGCAGCTAGAACCCTCACGTGGTGGGTCTGAATCAGAGGGAGGGACACCAGCTTTTGGTGGGCCAATTGGCGAGAGGTCATGAGGATTAAGAAAGAGCAAATTTTCAGTAACTGTTTTGAAATCTACCTAGTCTGCCTCTGCATCCCCATGTGGACAGTCACTGCCTCAGGAAGCACGTGTCTGTGTCATGTATTTCCTTAATTGCATCATGCTTGGTGTGGTAACTTTACTCTTTAATGTCATATGTATGCCTTGTCTTGAGAGCCACTGTGGTGTGGTACAAAGGGGGATCAAGAGACCCAGGTCTTAGGTCCTGAACCAGCTCTGTGACCCTGGGAAAGGCCCATGCAGGCCTAACCCCACTGACTAGTCTGTTTCCTGCCACCCAAACCAACTACAACACAAAGCCAGGCATCCTTCTGCTGGGCCAGAGTTCTTAAATGGTACTATTTCATTTAGTAATTTGACCTCAGCTACTTTCAACTTTAGCCTACCCTCGGTTTTTTCCATAATGTCCCTTATTATTTATGATCTTCTTTTCCTGACTTGGCCACATCTTCCTCTGTGTCTCATTCAAGTCTACATACCACTTCTATCCCCTCATCCCATCCTACTCCCAGCCCCACCCCACCCATATCATGCATGAGTAAGAAATCAAAAGTATTCATTAAAATTTTGTCAAAACTTTTTGAAAAACAAAGTGGCAATATGTATCAAGTATTTTAAAAAGAAACATATTTTTTGATCTAATCATTCTTTTAGAATTCTAGTCTTAACACAGAAATAATGCAAACAAGGATGTATAAGGTGTTTAATCTATGTTGTACTAATTGCAAAACAAATGAAGAACCCACAAAGGCAATGTAATAACAACATAAATGATCATCAAGATGAGAAGGCCAAGCAATTCATGAAATATCCAATTATACAAGCTTCATATGTGTAAATATATAATATTTTTGAAGGGATATTAGCAGCCTTCAAAAACATGATGCTTTCATGGCCAAGAAAATAAAACATACTACTAAGTAAAGAAACTGAGTATGTAAAAACTACATGCATTATGATCCTAGTTGTGCATTATTATAACATACCACCACCAAATAAACATTTATACACACATAGATACAAAGACCATAGAACTATAATGAAATGTTAACCATAGGTATTCTTGGGGTGAGATCATGCATTATTCTTTGCCTACATCTTTTTCTATATATTCTGTTGTTTATAATGTACATGTGCTACTACTTATTAATCAAAGGATCAAATTTTGTTAATGAACTAATTAATGAATTCTTTAAAACTAAACTTTTATTGAACTAATTTATTTTAACTAAGTAATGGGAATAATAATACTATTCTGTCCTTCCATATGCTCATATGTGAAACTTAGTAGAAACATTATTATAGTTTGTATTCAAATTGTTAATATTAGTTTCATCCATAGATTAATAACATTTTCAAGAAAAATGACAATGGTTTATATTTCTTTCAGATTAATGACTCCGGAGAACACAGCAAAACTAGTGGCAAACAAGTAGTTGTTAAGAAATTATAACTTATTACAATTAACGAAACACATATTTTGTTTCTAAATTCTTTGAAATTCATAGTAATCCATGTCAGTACTCATCCACAGACATTTAGAAAGGAAGAAAAAAAGAGCTAAGTTTTTTTAGTTCAAAGTATATTCTGTATCAGATAATTTACACCTGTTGACTAGGAACTTCTCTATGAACCAAAGAGCATTACCCTTGTTTTATAGTTTTAGGAGATTGAGACTGAGAGAACCATACTTCACCATAATTACTAGAATAAATTATAGTCAGAATATTCTCTACCATTTCCAGTGGGCCCTTCCCTCCTTTAAGGATATACGATTCTGACCCATTGACTGAGGCTTGTCCATGGTCTTGTTTAGACCAATGAACAGAAACATTGCATTGTCCACCACAGGTCTTCTTTTCCCCTCCCCCACGAGGCCATCAATGTCCTCAATCACAAGAGATGAGGTGCTTCTTCATTCTGGGTTCTGGAATAAAGAAAACAGAAAGTAGAGCCCTAGCCAACCTAATAAGCCATCTTTGTGGTAACCTTTGTGGTTATCTCCTGAGATCTGGCAGCTGCACATACTAACCCAACTCATGCTGATTAAGAGTCAATAGCCAACCATGGAGTACTATTCAGCCATTAAAAAAGATGGAGATTTTACATCCTTTGTATTAACCTGGATGGAAGTGGGTCACATTATTCTTAGTAAAGCATCACAGGAATGGAGAAGTATGACCCTATGTATTCGATTTTGATATGAGGACAATTAATGACCTAGTACATGGTGGGAGGTGCGGGAAGGGGAGAGCAGAGAGAGAGAAGGAGGGAGGGAGGTGGAGGAAAGGAAAAGCAGAGAGAGAGAAGTAGGGAGGGGGTGGGAGAAGGGAAGAGAAGAGAGAGGGAAGGAGGGAGGTGGTGGGGTCTTGGTGTGTGACACATCTTTTGAGGGCAAGACACGATTGTAGGAGGGATTTTACCTAACAAATGCAATCAGTGTAACCTGGTTTCTTGTACCTTCAATAAATCCCTAAGAACAACAACAACAACAACAAAAAAGAGTTAATAGCCACTGCTCAGGACAAAATTCAAACCCAGGTCTGTCTAGCTCCGATATCCTTGCTATTTCCATGATACCACACTATCTTCCCTTTTGTTTTCAATCATGTTGATAAAATTTATTTTTATGCTGAAAAAAAGTTAAAAAACAATAGTTTTAGGGATTAGAAATGTTTTTGAAATGTAAAATTGAAAGAAATAGTACTTTGCTTCCCTGTGACTCTTACGTCTTTTCTTATAAATTTAAGTAATTTTAATGTTTTGAACCTTATACCCTAGAAATTGCCACTCCTGCATTCACACTGATGTTAAACTGAACTTTCACTTGTTGGATTTCATTTACTGCCTAGTTGTTAAATAGAAAGCCCACACCGGGCAAATCCTCTGCCTTGTGTTTTAGGAAGATTGAGCTGATGGGTTCGTGTGATTTCTTATTTGCAAACCATTCCTGTAATGGAGAAACAGGCTTTTTGAAAACTTCTGTTTTTCTCTTGACAAGATGCTAGTAGGGCACGCTGTGGGTGGGAACATTTCTCAGTCCAAGTGTTCTAGATGGCAAGAATTTCACAAAGATTTTCCAGAAGAAATCTACTTGGAGAGCCCCTCCTTCTAAGATGGCCTTTTGATGCCATGGAGATTCAATCTCCTAGCAGCTACTACTGGACTTTCTATGGGATTTCACAACATTTCTGGCAACCTCTCCTTTACTATTTTGACTGTCTAGAAACTGAAAGTTAGTTTCTAACTGCTGATAGGTTATCTGAATAAGAGTAACAGTCAAACCCAGTCAAACTCATTAAACTTTGACTTTGGGGCCCAACAGCACACACACACATATAAAAATACCTGTACCATCTTCTTTGTAATGTGACCCAAAACCCTCTGACTCAGCCCCCTTGAGAATAGCTAAGGTTATAGTAATCCTAATATCTCAAGTCTCTGACTCATCCTCTCACTTTATTGTGTGAATTTTAGCTGACTTTAAAATAAAGTCCAGGTCCCATAGATATATTTGGGAGTATCCCCAGCAAGCATTCTCACACACGTTCTGGAACAAGTCCTAAGCCACTGGGCACAGTGTCACTTTGTCCAGGGTATCCTGGAGAGCCACCACACCCATGAGCGACCCTGTGTCCATCATCACTTCTACCACCTTCAGAGGACACTACTTTGACTGATATATGACAATTAGATGTCTATCAAGGTACTGAAAGAAAAACAGCTGGGTTCACATGCTTGCTGGCTAAGTTACAGATCTGAATCAATATAGCACCATCAACTATCTGTAACTATCCTCCCACCCCTCCCAGCAATGATGCACAAACTCCTTCCCTCCTTCCCCCTCCATCAAAACGCTAAAGATCAGTTAGCTTAAACTAACGTTTACTGGTTAATGCTTACCACTTCTCCCACTTTTGAGGACTCAGTACAAATTTTCTTTATAATATTTTTGAGGTTTTCTAAAAAAAATTACTCTTCCAAATGGAATTTCTCTATGTAGGCTGCTGCTGTGTGCGTGCTTGAAAAGAAAGTTACTAATTTTGTCTTGATATTTGTTACCTGATTGCTCCTTTTCAGAATCTCTCTTCCATGAAGTGTATTTTGTGATCATACACATCTATTGGCTCTCTCCTTGCGGCTTTTGTAAGTTGGGAAGAGAAGAATGTTAATCATCCTTCCTGGAACTCCTTGGTTGGCAATGAGTAATGGGCAGTGGTGTTACCTGAGCAGAGGTAACAGCCACGATAAAGAGGTTTTACCAACCAGGCACTGAGACATGAAACTTAAATTCATTTGAACTGAAACTATGGGCAGATGGGCCTAACTCCTGTTGGAGCTAAAGAGGTTTTGCACCTGAAGATGGGCTCACTGGAGCCCCTCATCATGTTTCAAATATGCCCGTGATGACTAATGAGCACATAGCTGCTGTGAGCTATTTACTTTTAGCCTAGACACCATTAGGAATTTCATAACCAACTTGACTGGGGCCAAAATCAACAGTTTCAAGGTGGTAGGATTTCAGGAGACAATAATTTTTGAGAATTTGTTTCATAATTAATTAAACAGGCACCACCTTTTCTCCATTGTAAATCTTCATATACCAAGAAGGTACATCCAAGGTTTGCTTAGCTCTGCTCTTTCTACATGGGTTGTGTTCAAGATTAATCAGCACATGATTTGAGTAATCGTATCTATTTGTCCTGTATTAACCCACTATAACAATAATATATTTCTAAATTAATTATCTGGAAGAAGAGAATTAGGGACAGATAAGGTAATTATTAAATCATCATAACTAATGAACTAAAAATAACCCATGACATCACTATTTTTTATTTTCACTGAATAGATCTGTGTATTACTTACATGTATTTCTACACAGTCTTCTTGACTAATTACAGAGTCACAGCTCAATAAATCCATTGCAAATTGCAAATACCTTAATTTGGGAATGCAGTTAGCACATCTGACCTACCAGACATTGTAGCTTAGCCTAGCCTATATTAAATGTGCTCAAACACTGACATTAGCCTACAAATGGACAAGGTCATCTAACACAAAGTCTATTTTATAATGTGCTGAAGATCTCATGACATTTTTTGAATTCTGTACTAAAAATGAAAAACAGGGTGGTTGGATGAGTACTCAAAGTACAATTTCTTCTAAATGCATATTGCTTCTGCAACATGATAAATTCAAAAGACATCCGAAGTCAAACCACTGTAAACTGAAGACCATCTGTGTATATGTGTTTATGTGTGTGCATGCACCTACACACAATGGCAAGCCTCTTAATTAACTCAGAAGCCTGAGCTTCTGAGCTGTCAAATCCCATACAAGCCAGGCTTTAAAGTCTTTGCCCTACACACATCTAAATAAACCCAAGATGTCAACCTGGGCGCGGCAGCTCCCATCTGTAATCCTAACACTCTGGGAGGCCGAGCAAGGTGGATTTTTTGAGCTCAGGAGTTCAAGACCAGCGTGGACAAGAGTGAGACCTTATCTCTACTAAATATAGACATACTAGCCAGGCATTGTGGTGGGTTCCTGAAGCCCCAGCTACTCAGGAAGCTGAGGCAAGTTGATCACTTGAGCCCAAGAGTTTGAGGTTGTTGTGAGCTGTGATGACGGCATAGCATTCTACCCAGGATGACAGAGTGAGATGCTGCCTAAATGAATAAATAAATAAATACCCTTGATATCCAGTCTCCTCTTTGCAATGTCAGCTTCTTTAAAAAAGAGCTTCTGATAAAAATTGCATAATGGTTGAAGGCTGGCTCCTACAGCGCCTTGCATTCAACAGGCATTTGCCCAGAAACCTGATTAACAGCCTAAGATGTTACTGCTACGACCGCTACGGTTGCTCATCTTCTTCCTTTAGTCACTGTTTCTCCACTCGCCTTCTGGTTATCAATCAAACTAGCTGTGGAAACTTGTTACATTTTTTTGAGGACATTTCCTAAATGATTTCCTAAGAGAACATTCAGTGGACAGATGGGCCGCGGGTCCACCTGTCAGGGCTGCACATCTTCTAGAGACTCAGTTGCTCCTCTGAAAGACAAATTTCATAACAACTCCTCTTGGGACAGTTGTGAAAACAAACAGACTGGTGAATGAGCAATGCTGTTATTCATTTGAAGACATGGGAAAAATATTGTGTGTTATTCTTCAAAGACAGAAAAACCAAAATGAGCGCCTAGATCAGGGGGTCTCTGCAAGTCCACGTGCGAATGCCTGTTGATGTGAGCACTGTTTCTCTCCAAATGTTATATATCTTAGGTAGGGTAGAAAATAAGATAAATCCCCAAAGAGAGTGTGCTGAGAGAAGGTGACCCTAATGCAAAAAATAAAAGTAGAAAAAAAAAGAAGAGCATTTAGAAAAACTGAGGAAAGAGTAGGTAGAGGCAAGAATGGACAAGTGAAATACCATTGTACTCATAGAATGTAGCAATGTAACATTCACCTTCAAGTATATGATAACTAACTTTACTAAGATGCGCAATCAAAGTGACATTTAGGCCAGATGCAGTGGCTCACATCTATAATCCTAGCACTTTGGGAGGCTGAAGGACCACATGAGGCCAGGAGTTCAAGGTTGACTTAGACAACATGGTGAGACCCTGTCTCTACAAAAAAAGTTTTTTAATTAACCAGGCATCGTGGCACATCCCTGAAGTCCCAGCTGCTCAGAAGGCTGAGCCAGAAGGATCACTTAAGCTCAGGTTACAGAGAGCTACTATCACATCACTGTACTTCAGTCTGGATGACAAAGTCCATTTGGGGCGGGGGAAGGAGTGACATTTAGAGACTGTAGAAATCAGAACCCTGTCATTTCTCATTTCAGGTATACCTGATGTTTGCAAAACCTGCTCTTAATTGCTACTCAGCCAGTCCTTTATTTCAGGGATCACCTTGAATCTTTGCCTAAGACCCCTTCTCTTACCTGCACTGTAGACTGATCTGTGTGCTACAGTGGTTCTTCCTCTGCATCCAGGCCATCATTGGTTGGGGCTCAGCTGTTCTCTGGGCTGCATTTGCTCCAGTTCAGGTCACCTTACAAATGCCCCGGGGCATCTTGTTTTCTTATCCTGTAACAGCTCCCACAGCTGCAAAGGGAGGAAGGAGACCTCAGCTCTGATCTTTAGAATCTTTTCCTGCTAGAATCAGGGCTTTGACCCACTCAAGTGAATTTGGAAATGACTCTGATTACAGTTCTCTGATTTTTGTCAATGTTAGAACATTGTCTACTGTACGCATATTCCTGTTCCCTTCTGACAAAGCCTGATTCACAAAAAAATGCCCACCTCTTAAATTATACATTTAAAAATGTCCCTTGTGTTTCCAAAAGCATTTTCTATAGGATTTTTTTAGATAGCTTTTTAATAATATTTTTAGGAACAAAAAAATCAAATATTGTCGTTCATAATTCAAATATTCATTAACTAAAGAATATAGCAATAGGAACAAACTTAAGGGAGAAAATGGTGGCCTCTTTTTTAAAATCTCCTTAAGACTCTATCTAAACATGGTCACCCATAACCTAGTATCTTTTGCATTCTACTTTCTTGGATTTGACAAGTATGTCCAGAATCATTATTTCTTAAAATATAAACTTTCTGGCCAGTCATGGTGGCTCATGCCTATAATCCTAGCACTCTGGAAGGCCAAGGTGGGTGGATCAGTTGAGCTCAGGAGTTTGAGACCAGCCTGAGCAAAAGTCAGACCCCATCTCTATTAAAAATAGAGAAACTATACCAGACTAGCTGGGTGTGGTGGCAGACGTCTGTAGTCCCAGCTATTAGGGAGGTTGAGGCAAGAGGCTCTCCTGAGCCCAAGAGTTTGAGGTTGCTGTGAGCTGTGATGCCATAGGACTCTGCCCAGGGTGACAGAGTGAGACTCTGTCTCAAAAAAATAAATAAATAAAAAAGAAACCCAACTTGAAAATTAAAAAAATAAAAAGTAAAATACAAGCTTTCTTTTTTATACAGAAAGGAAAGAAAGCAATCCCCAAAGGGAGGCACAGGTTGAACATTTACTTTGAAAATCAGGTGAAAGCCTGGCATAGGAGCCAGCAGCACTCAATTACCCATCTTAAGGTGCAAGACTAGTTTCCTTAATTAAAAACTTTCATGTTAAATGCCACATTCAATTTTTAAATTAATTTATTCGAGATAAGCATTGCTTTTAATTTTTTATTAACACCTCTGCCTGTCCTCCAAAGAAATGTCCATCTGATCTTTGTTTCCTAAGATCCTGGCATGCTTTCTTCAGACATGAAAGAGTTAGATCATAGCTCTTCCACTAATCCATTTAATTACCCAACTCTCCCCCAAGCAACATGCTAACCAGAAAGACAACATATTTCATTAGTGAGTATCTGTGGTGGGCAAAACAGGATCTACCTGATTCTGCTCTGTCCACGGCCAGGTTTCTGGGTTTCTGTATTCTGTGGTATTGCACAAGGTTAGAGATTATACAGGAGACACTGAAGGATTTGAGTTAGTTTCTGGCTCCTTCTCCTATGTCTTCTTTTCCCAATAGTCTATAAACATGTATAAGACTTCCCTGATAAACACGAAGGAGAACCAAGCTTCTCTTTTGACCTCTCTCCTGTTCCACCTTTCCAGTTCTTTACCCCCTTCTCCATATTTCTCAGATATGCAGCCCCTGCACCCCCATTGATCACCTTCTGCTCCTTAAATCTCTCTTGACTTGGTCTCCATGCCCACCACATCTTCCTGGTTTTCCTCATATTTCTGTGAGTCTTGATTTTGCCTATTCTGCATCACCACTCAATATTGTCCAGGAGCACAGCTTTCTCTCACCACTCTCCACCCATGTTCTCTGCCTGTGTGGCTTTATGCACCTCTGTAGTTCAAGGACCAGGTGCTTCCAAATGCTTCTGAACTCAAACCCTCCCACTAGAGATTCTGATTCATACACTGATCTATGGTCTTGATGCCTACACCAGAATAAATGGTGAAACTTCCAACTCAACGTGACCCGATCTGAAGTCATCAATTTCTCCCTTAAGTTTGTTCCTATTGCTATATTCTTTAGTTTATGATACCTCCATTCAAACAAATATTTAAAGCAGAAACCAGGGTGTCATTCTTGAATCTGCCACTTCCCTTAGTCCTGGTATGTAATGGATGAAATCACGCAGTCTTGATGATTTTATTTCTAAGTACAGAGGTGCCAAAAAAATGTATACACATTTTAAGAAAGGAAAAAACTGTGTTAAAATTGTAATACTTAATATATACCAAGAATGCTTGTTATCTTGTATCTTACATTTTCTAATTCCAGAAGTCAAACATAGCTTGAATATTACAATTTTAATATAGTTTTTTCCTTTCTTAAAAGGTGTATCCTTTTCTTGGCACTCTCTGTACTTCTAAAATCTATCCTTATCACTCGCAACTACTGCTACCATAACTAAGGCTCTTGACTTAGTTGCAATCTTCTCAAAAGTCTCACTTACCTTCATTTCATCTTGTACCTTTGAAATGAGAATTCCAGTGAGCCAATGGAGTTATATCTAATGTGTCCATCTCTTTAATAGAGCCTTATCTTCTCAGAATGAAACTCCCTGACATGAGGCAGGGCCCCTTGCCCAGCCTTATGCTCTCATTTCCCGCCACCCAACTTCACACCTTTTATTTTTCACCAGTCAGCCTCGTACTTCATGTTTTAGAAACCATCCTATGCCTGTAACTTCCTAGATACAGCATTCAATTCCTTGCATTTACCTTTGCTCAGACTGTCTCCCTTCCCACCTGTCCTAACCGGCCCCTCACATCTGCCTGTACCCCCTACTTGCCCCACTGCTACTCATTCTTTGCAAATGAACTAAATATAATCTCCTAATCCTATTTGGACAGACAACATTCCTCACCCCCAGGCTGAGCTGAACATGTCTCCCCTAAGGCCTCATAACGCCTTGCACACTCACCCCCAGTCTACAGCACAGCGAGTGCCTGACAGTGTTGACGCTCAGAAATACTTGGTGAATGAATGAGTGGAGAATAGCAGGCTGGCTTCCTGCTGATGGGGCTTGTGGCAATGTATCAGTCTCAAGTATAATGTTGTTATTTCTTTTCACTGAGGACGGAAGCATGATGAAAGATTTTATCATCATTTCCTACTGAGCTGCCTTTAACAGTTCAATCTCATGATTTTGTTTGAAGTGTTGTGGAGTTGCAGAATATCAAACACATCCAGATCTGAATATGCCTATCAGTTACATTTCAAAAGTAATATTAAAATAGTCCCCACTGAGGAAAATGGCAGTCAAGTTTCCCCCAGCAGAGAACACAACAAAGGGTGCCCCATAATTTCCATGTCCTTCCATTCTAAATTTGTCATTGAAGATGCCAATAAGTAGGACTCAGTTTTACCTATGTGTCTTGTCTCTCTCCCATGTCTGGTAGAGGGGTGGCAAGTGCCGCAAACAGATAGAACGTTTGTCCCCATTGAGAAAAGGAGGAATATCTCAGAGGATGGGAACCACCCTTCCAATAATCGAGAGATAACATAGTACATTTTTTTACACTATTTTAGCATTTTAAACTCCAGAAAAATAGAACAAAGCTTCCTGTAACTCACAAGTCAGAGCCTGGGATTTGTCTCACAGGAAACATCTGGGATGCCGCAGGTCAGGGGCGATGAAGGTTACAATGGGCATTTTTCACAGGGAGTGATTAAGTATGCGAAAACTGGAAGTCTCAGGGTATAGGATGTGAATACTTTTTAAGACAAGGACAAAGAAGCATAGACAACGGAAGGACTATCGGAAGAGATGGGGAAAAGAAACCGAGAGGCTTGAAGAGATAAAAACAAAATAAGTCAAATAATTACCACCCACTGCATAAAAATGACAGAGAGGGAGAAATTGAAAGGCTGAGAACTCAACCCATTGCAGAAGAAATACAGCAGTCTGGGGATGACCAAGTCAAACATGCCTTGCTTGAGAGGCGGAGGGACAAAGAAAATGCTACAAAAGATATAACAGTCCTGTTTAACTTTAGAAACTTTTCCAGCTTTACTGACCTTTTTCTTTTACCTGCATAATGCTTTCTTGGTTAAAGCTTTAAGTTAAACATTATTAATTTTTATTTAAACTTAAAAAATAAGGAATTTCACAACAAGTTGTCTTTAATATTTGAGTCTAAAAAGATACAATACATAAGATTGTTCCTCTTAAACTGGGTTATTTTCTAATTTGCAATATTAGCATTTGGAGATTTATATTCCACTCTTACCAACTGGGTCTTCTCTATTTAAAGTACCTTCATGGCACCCAACCTCCAGACTCCTCAGGCTCACGTATCCTTTCAAATGCCAGAAGGGTCTAGCCTTCCACTTCATTTTCCATGTCTTTTCTCCAAAATAATTTGACTCATAAAGAGTCATCAAGCTTGGCCATCAGGAATACCATCTTACATAACAGTTTCTAAAGGCTCAAGTTTCCATAAGGGAATAAAGTTCATACATGTAGACAATAATAAGTAGAGAGATCTTTTTGTCCTTCTTGGTAAAATAATATTGAGAAAAATATATACTCATACTGCTTTAGATTAAATTATGTTTGGTCTGAACTTTGAAAGGCAGTAATATAGTGCTTAATAAATAATTTGCAGTAACTCAATACATATGTACCACTAATACAAAAGCTACATATTAGATATTTAGATAATATCTTTAAAGTTTAGTAACACCAAATTATTTTATATATTGTAAGCCAAAGCTTCCCATAAAACAATGTGTAATCCCTAAATGTTTTAGGCCTATCAGAGAAAAAGAGGCATGATAGGCATGATATTAAGAAGTCAAATTTAGTGGGAAGTGGGGAGAGGGTTTGGTTAAGTTCCCACCTAACAGGTGCAAAGTAGGGGTATGTGGCACTCTTCCTGGTTGAAGGAGTCAACTATAACTCAGACTTTACCTTGCAAACACAAACGATGTAATCCAATCATATATACCCTCATATTACTCCAAAATTTAAAAAAAAAAAAGCCAAATTTATTGCCACATTGTAGAATATTACATTCCTCTACTTATTAAGCAAAAACTGTTTTTTTTATTTCTAAACTATAAATTTGCAAATTTGCCTGTAAATTTGATGAATATAAGACCTTATTGATATCTAAAGCCAACTCAGCCTAATGTAAGACATTATCCCAGACCATTCTCTATGAAACATACTGAAACAGGAATGAAAGATAGAAGAAAAGGCACTGGTATTCTATATGTATTTTGTCATTTTAGGGATTTCTTTGTTGTTTGGGGTTATTCATAGGCAGTAATTGCATCAGTTTTCATGTACAGCTTTCTACTATTCCAAAGAGAAGGCTCTCTCCTAACATTTCTCCATTGCAGTTGGAATGAAAATTAAGGAGCAAAAAATAAAATAAAATAAAAAATGCTTTGTATAGGAAAGTACAATCTGGAAATATCTCCTAAGCAGTTTGTGAAGAAAACTACAGCCTACCCCTTTCTATTTTTTTTCCTCCACCTCCTCCTTGGTAGAGACAGAATGTGGTTTCTTGGTATACTATGATATGGTATACGTATTCATGGGTATTAGTTATTCATGGTTGAATTACCAAATTAGCACAAAGACTTAGTATCTCACATCATTTCTGGAAAATCTGAGGTCTGAGAGTAGCTTAACTGGGTGATTCCGGCTCAGGGTGTCCCAAGGTTACAATCAAGGTGGGGTGACCAACCATCCCAGTTTGCCCATGACAAAGGAGTTCCCTAGAAATGAGATTTTAGTGCTAAAACTGCGCGAGTACCTAGAAAACTTAGGTAGTTGGTCCCACTAAATCAAGTGTTAGTGGGGCTGAAATCTCTGAAGACTTGACTGGAGTTAGAGAATGCACTTCCAGAGCCGTTAGTAGGAGGTTTCAGCTCTTCACCATGCATACCTCTCTAAGGAAAATCTCACCACATGGATTCCCTGAGAGTGAGACGCAAAAGCAAGACAGAGGCCACATTGCCTTAAACGGCCTCATCTCCAAGTGATACACCATTGCTTCTGCCTTAGTCTATTCTTCAGAAGGAAGACACCAAGTCCAGCCCATAGTTGATGACAGGAAATTATAGAAGTTCACAAATTCTAGGAAACTAGGATCATTCCTGACACCTTGGAAACCAGCTACCACGGTATGTTGTGACATGGTTATAAAAGTAATGTGTTGAACACCCTACAGGCAGATGTGACCTTTTATTTACTCATTCAACAAGGCTTTGTTATGAACAAGATATCATATTAAGGATTCCTGTTTGGACAATCTAACAAATCACTCCTCCAGGAGTTTACATGGGAGAACTATGGCCTTAAAGAATTTCAAGTTTCACCTTAACAGAGAAAAAAAAATAAGTACAGAAAGCAAAAAGTAGATTTATTGGTTTATCTGGGCTGTCATAACATTAACAAACACATCAAAGATAGGACAAATTATGAACAACAGCATTTTATTGTTCCCAGTACTGGACACTGGGAAATCCAAGATCAAGGTGCCAGATCTGGTGTGTGGCTTGCCCTCTACTTCATAAATGTCACTTTCTCACTGCATCCTTACATGATGGGGTGGACAAGCAAGCTCCCTTGGGTCTCTTTTATAAGGGCACTAATTTCACTCATGATGCCTCCACTTTCATGCTAATGATTAGGCTTCAATGAATGAATTTTGTGGGGACAAAAACATTCAGATCATAGGTGTAGGTTAAAGAGCCCATCATATTTTGAAGCTTTTTTGGAAACTTTATCAGTCAAACACTTGGTATAATGCAATGTAATGCATGAAATTTTGAGGCAGACAGCCTGAATTCAAATATCAAATAACCCAGCTTTGCTATCTTCTAACTGTAACACTTGGTCAAATTGTAGTTATAAAATGGAGTTGTTGTGAAGGTCAGAGAGACTAATTGTGTAAAGTACCTAGAATGTGACTGGCATGCGAAGTTCAACTACTAGCTTTTATCATCGACCATCATCGTTCTTGAACACAATGTCCCTTCCTTCTATACTGCTGTGCACTTTTTAGTTCTCTATCTCCTTTTTTCTCCAATTCATTTGTGGCTGACTTTTTACTTTCTATCTCTGTGTTTCTCAAGATCCTGACCCAAGTCCACCAAAATGCTCTCATTTGTATTTTACCAACCTCAAGCATATATGCATTAAATGGAATATATTTCCCTCTTGTTTTTAACTAACTAAATCCTTGATAAAAAACACTTTAAGTTGATATGAATAATATAACAACAGGAATCTGCATACTCATACAAAAACATGGAAGCTAAATAACCTTATGCTGAAGGATAGCTGGGTCATAGACGGGATTAAGAAGGAAATTACCACATTTTTGGAACAAAATGACAATGAAGACACAAATTATCAGAACCTCTGGGATACTGCAAAGGCAGTCCTAAGAGGGAAATTTATAGCACTGCAAGCCTTCCTCAAGAAAAGTGGAAAGAGAGGAAGTTAACAACTTAATGAGACATCTTAAGCAACTGGAGAAGGAAGAACA